>BRDA01008854.1:31468-48948 GCA_036984385.1 Crenuchus spilurus
AAGATTGGCCACCAGACTGGTCCAATTTAGCCATGAAACCTCCCACACTAACATGACAGCTGTTTCACTTTCATTGTCCAACCCCTGTATATACATATACATATATACATACATATACACATACATATACATATATATACATACATATATACATATATACATACATATATACATATATACATACATATATACATATATACATACATATATACATATATACATATACATATATACATATACATATACATATATATATATATATATAGATATGTTACAGGCAATGAATAGAAACCCAGCATTCTATAGAATACCTAGGCAATGTATACAATCCCTGTCATTTTTAAGCAAGATATGAAATATCCTCGTTGTTCTATACATTTCCTAGGCATTATAAAAAATGACAAAATGTTATTTTGGCACTTAGGGTTATGGTGGGAAAGCATATTCTACACTCTGCCTGTTTGTCATTTAGGTATTCTATAGAATGACTAGGAAATGTATGAAATATGATTTATTTCATACTTTGACGACCCATTTTCGGCATTGTATACAACGCCTAGGTATTCTATAGAATGCCGGTTTTTATACATTGCCACAAACAAACAAACAAACAAACAAACAAACATGCATGTGTGTGTGTGTGTGTGTGTGTGTGTGTGTACATCCGTGTAAGCAGTGGGTAACAAAGAAGCTCAAAGCATTCATTAGATGGAGTGTCCACAAACATCTGGACATAGTGCTTATTAAAAATCAGGAGAATGAAATATGATGCAAAACCTAAAGATATGACACAATTATACAGGAGTTATGATTCAGTATGTTGGGATATACTGTGATATCTGAGTTTTTAAATCAAATGTTATGTATTATGGCTAATCTGAACAGCAGTCCAGGCTGAAACGCTCCACATAACTTCAGTGCGAGTGGGAGGAGCTAAACTGCTTTAGGCTCAATAGGCTGATCTCACTATCTATCCCTTAGCAGGTAGCAGGCTCTTTTATCCTTTGTATTTAATTTATGTACATATCTGTTCTGATTGGCCAACCAGTATTTTGAAGTGGGCGGAGCTAAACCACATTAGACTGGATAGTCAGATTATTGCATATACTAGGGCTGCATCATGTAACATGATACAGGGGTTACGATTGTTATACATTGTGAAAATGAAAGTTAGGTGATATTGCAAATTCAAATATTAAGCTTCATTTATTCAGACTTTTATTAATATTTTATATTTATTACATATAAAGTGACATTTCAAGCATCAGTTGTTGTTTAAATGTTGATGCTGTTTGAATTGCTCAAAGTACAAAATACAAATGAAATATTCTAATAATTTAGCTTCTGGATTTCTGATTTTCATGAGCTTGTAAGTCATATTGATCAACGTTAAAACAAAAAATGGCTTAAAATGTCACTTTTATGTGTAATGAATGCAGCTGCTCTACTGGTCTTCAATCAGCTCAAGTTCTCCCACATCACTTCACTGACTTCCTGTAGCTGCTCAGATTCAAAACCCTGATGCTCACCTAAAAAAACAAGAACTGGACCAGCACTTCTCTAAATAATGGCAATGGCCAAGTCTGGAGTCGCATCTCAAACCCTTCGAGCTTCTAGTACAGCTTGGCTTGACCCGCCATCCTTCAAGACACGTGGAAGACTGGCATCAAGACTCTGTACTAACACTGAGGTGGTGAACAAACTCCCACTAGTTGTTCTAACAGCAGAGTCCCTCACAGTCTTCACACACAGACTGAAGAGCATCTCTTTGTGAAGCACTTAAGCAGCACTAGTTTAAACACTTATTGTAATGCTGTAATTCTCTTATATTGTGTATAATTGTGTGTCTTTCCTTCTTTCTAGGTATTAGTGATGGTTTAGTTCTAACAGTGTCTGAACTGAAGAGTTTGGACTCTAACCTGTCTGTACTAGCTGAGATAATTCTCTTAATGCAAACAAAACACTGTTGTACATCACTCTGAATAAGAGTTCTGTCAAATGCTGTAAACGTAAACAAGAGCAGGTTTATATCTTCATCCACTTGCTTGGCTGCAGCAATAGCTCCATTATTTCTGGTTAGTCTAATCTTTCTAAACACTCCAACATGAGCATTGAAATCCATTCCAAACACGCAGTAAACTACAGCAAACATCCACAGCCTTGCTGAGTACACAATCGGCTATTCATTCCTCTCTCTGTATGCATGATTTGGTAAACATTGACACAGATGAGAGGACTTTACTTTATAGGTTCATACAGTTCTATTCAATCTCGAGCTGGAGGAACACCTACTAAACAAACTTGATGTGCAGATAAGCTCGTTTCTCAGAACGGAGGCATTACGCAGCCTGTTGTCGTCAGTGAAAAGCTTAATAGAGTGGAATGGGCTCTTCCATCCTCTGGTCCTGTGGCTGTATCTCTCTAATTGCTGTGTGGTAATGAATTAGAGATAGAGGCTGACCTAGAGAGATGGAAGAAGACAATCAATTGTCTGCGTTTGTGGTCAGATTTATTCAGAAGCTTTAAAAGGGTGCATCTCCAGAACACTAGCTCTTAGCGAATGGTTCTGTTTTTTGTCCACTTCATTAAAACCACCTCCATTGACCATAGAGGTGCACTTTGTAGTTCTACAGTTATAGAATGGAGTCTGTAACAATCCCACAGAGCTGGCATTATTTGGGTGGTGGATGACTATCAGTGTCAGTGCTGGGCTGATGATAATCCACCCAGCAAAAAAATATCCAGCCAACAATATTCTGTGAGCACCAACGTCCAACACAAACTGTGCAGATGAGCTGCTATCTACAAGGTACATGGTTTAAAAACGCACAACACACACCACCACCACATCAGTGTCACTGAGAATGATCCACATGCTCTGTGGGGGTCCTCATGATTGAAGAACAAGGTGAACAAAGTCTACAGGGAAACAGATGGTCTACAGTCTGCGATTGTAGAATTATCAATGTTGTCGCTGCCACAACAAGACATCCCTTAGACTTCAACAGAGATCTAAAACACTCTTTAGTGATTTCTCCACAGGAAGATGACCAGCATCCTTTGATTTCACCTTGTAGTCCTTCTTTAAAGACCTGTTCACTCAACAGTCTCATTTGCATATTTTTCCACTTACAGAACCATCACACATCCCTGATAATAAAGTGTGAGGAGATCCCTCCATTCTCCTGAGACCAGCAGGGATGGACTCAAAACAGCTGCCACAGCAACACAGTGAGCAGTTTTCTTCATCACATCCCTTGGAGAACAAAGACATCTGTGTAGTCTGAACAGCTCCACACACTCGCTGTAAGAGTATGATGTAGTACCGTTGAGAAAAGGCTTTCTAAGGCTATGTATAAAAGTTTTGCCATTTTTCTCCCCTTCCAAATTGGTAATAACCATTTAACCCATCCGCTAGAGGGCTCTCCCCGTCCCTAACTCTATGATGGTGAAGACATGCACACACCTCCTCCGCTGCGTGTGAAGTGGCCACCGGCTCTTTTCAAACTACCACTGATACACCGTCACTGAGGAGCCAACGTGCTCGGAGGAAAGCGCAGGATTCCCAGCTCTGAATGGACCAATCAGTAGCCAGCAGACATTACAACGTGTGAGTGATAGGGAGAGTGAGAGCACCATCTTCCTGCCCAGAGAGAGCACTGCTAATTTTTACTCTCTTGGGCCCTAACACTAAAACTCAACCCAAAATACAAAACCCTACAAAATACAAACAAAACTGTCCAATACAGTCCAGACTAGGCCTAATGCAGCCAAAACTCTGCACACAGACAACGGCCCACCCAAGTACAGCCAAAACTCCAATTAAGCTAAAGCCCTGTTCAATACAACCAAAACCCCATCCAACACAGCCAAATTATCACTCAAAACAACTTAAACTACACCTAAACCAACAAAACCCTGCACAGAAAAGCCAAAACTTGGCCTCATATAGACAAACCTGAAAAATTTAATTAAAAACCCACTCAATATAACAAAACCACACCCAGTACAACCAAAACACCACCCAATACACCACTAACCCCACCTCTTACAATCAAATCCATACCCAGCACAACCAAAAGCACACACAATACAACCAAAACAACAACAAAACCTTTTTTTATTCTTTTAACCTCGATTTTCTCCATAATGCGATTTTGGTATTCTATTGACCCGCCCACTCGTTGACTCTCCCCATTGCTAGGTCCCTGGAGGATGCAGACTAACACAGGCCTCCTCTGATGTATGTGAAATCAAGCTCCGACTGTTTTTCAAACTGCTGCTGATACATCACCAGACAATGCGCTCAGAGGAAAGCGCAGGGTCCCCAGTTCTGATGGATCACCTGGCAGTCACCTGAGCCAGGCAACATTACTTAGTAGTGGTGAGGAGAGAGTGTCATCTTACCTGCCCAGAAAGAGCACAGCCAATTCTGCTCTCTCAGACCCCAACTGCTGATGGCAAACCCCATTTCAAAGAGTTACAAGTGCCCAAAAAGGCGCTCTAGAAATAGAACTGGACATAAATCAGATTTAATGCGATTTTTGCTGTTAAAACTTTAGACATTGAGTCCTGTGCAAATCAGAAATATCAGATTTGAGCTTCCTGTCCTACGGCCTTAGCTCAGCTGAGCGGTGTGAAAGCAGGTATGAGAGATTACACAGAGCCTGCTCACCACCTGTAAGCTTAAGGAGCTCCGCTCTGTCCTCAGTCTTCAAATGTAAATGTGCCATTCAAACTAACACAAGCCTGAAAAGACGAGTGATGAGCCAAACTGATTCACTTTTAGAATAAATAGCAGCATCACTGCTAAAGATCAGGAGTTTTCAAACTTTTTAAAGTGATCCGGCGTTGATAAGCAACACCAGGACTCAATAGTCACCTAAATAGCCCAATCGTTTCTGTTACAATATGAATGAATGTTACACTTATTGCTTTATTAAAATTCATAATCAACACAATCAACACACTCAGAACTCCACCACACACACCAGCGAGAAGCGGCACCCAATCATGCGCAGCGTCTCAACCGGAAGTGATCGTCCACCTGGAGGACTGCATCCAGCACTTGGGGGATCACCCAGGACAGATGCCAACCATATCTGGGTAAACATACATACATATACAGACATAAACATTCATTCACACACATCAGGGTCATTAAGAGCCAATTCACCTGACCTCCATGTCTTTGGATTGTGGGAGGCAGCCCATGCAGATGCAGGGAGATCATGTAAACTCCACCCAAATGGGGACTTGAACCCAAGATCTCAGGGTTGAGAAGCGAATGTGCTACCAAACTCATCATCCTCTTTAATGTCAAATGTGTATTTGCTAGAACACAGACATACTTTGACATTTTTACACTTTCACACGTCTGTTCTTTTTAAATGTCCATTCCATCCATTATCACACCCGCTTAATCCTTATCAGGGTCACGGTTAGTCCCCTACCCCTTCACTGGGCGCAGGGCAGGGCACTACACTATTCAACTAAGCCCAGGACAGGGCGCCAGTCCATCGCTGGGTGAACACACGCACACACATGGACAATTTAGAGTATCCAATCCACCTGACCTCCACGTTTTTGGACTGTGGGAGGAAACCGGAGACCCCGGAGGAAACCCACGCAGACACGGGGAGAACATGGAAACTCCGCTCAGATGTGGACTCGAACCCAAGACCTCAGCGCTGAGAGGCGAACATGCTAACCACTAAGCCAGCGTGCCACCACTCTTTTTAAATGTGATCTCTGTAAAACTGGTGACACTTCTACATAAATATTTGCTGAGTCAGATATAATGCATTTCTACTCCAGGCTAAAGTTTTCTTCCTCTGCTAACCTTCAGCATAACAGCTCAAAAACAAAAGGATGTTGAAATGGGACAACACTGCCTATCAGAAAGCCTTTAGGAAAGAGAAAAGAGTGCCCAGGGATGAAACTAAACTGCTAACATTTTTACATTAGTGGTCAAAGCTAAAGGCAGGCTTTCTTTAACTGGCTTATGTAACTTCCAGATGGCCTCAATATCTGCCCTGCCTCGCTGAGCTGACTCGCGGTCTACGCCATACACAGCATTTCAGCCTTTATCTGAGGGAGCGCATGTTCTACTAACAACAAAACAGTCAACGGCACAGTAGCAGGACATTTCATGTCAAACACGCCATATAAGAATAAGGGATTGCCTATTATTAAAGGACATGCTGTAGAAAATGGTATTTTACTAAATCATTTGGAATAAAAGAATCACAAGTCAAACATTACTATTTTTGGTTTCAGACCATACATTTCACACTTATTCCACATCATCCATAAAAGGGAACTCTGTCTGAAAATAAATGCTTTTGTGAGGTCATAAAATCCAAAAGTGGTGTTAAATATTGAAACAGTTGAATATCACAATATTAGATTTTTAAGTAATAGTAAAGATTGGTGGCTCATTTTGTTGTTTTTAAACTCAGTCTTCAGCCATTAGACTCTTCCGTTCCAACCTAAAGAAGTATTATATACAAGGATTGTTTTCCTAAAATTATATGGTTTAAAAAATTCTTATTTACAGAGTCGAGAGAAACAAGGAGGAACAGAGTCGAGAGAAACAAGGAGGAACAGAGTCGAGAGAAACAAGGAGGAACAGAGTCGAGAGAAACAACGAGAAACAGAGTCAAGAGAAACAACGAGAAACAGAGTCAAGAGAAACAAAACAACGAGAAACAGAGTCAAGAGAAACAACGAGAAATAGAGACAAGAAAAACAAGAAACAACAAGAAAAAAAGCCAGAAAAACAACAAGAGTGACTACCGTGTGGGTGGATGCTTTGTTTTTGCGAAATTAACGGAGTCACATGGGAACACCAACAAAAACCAGGGGGATGAATGACAACTGGGATAAAAGTTCCCTGAAAAAAGTTGACGATAAGCAAATTGTACTATAACCAGGGCAAACAATAACCGAGGTTCCGATGTAGCTGCCTAAAGCCGTTTAGCTCCACCCATTTACATTAAAAGTTATATGGAGTGTTTCAGCCTGAAATACTTGTTAATTAGTCATAACACAATGCAACCAATCAAAACAGATGACTTGTACATTTATTAAAGACAGAAAAAAACAGAATTAATTTAAAATAAATAAATAAATTGCAGTTATTTTTGGTCAACATAGATACGAAGATGAAAGATACGACCCCTTTAAATAAGCTAAGTCATACAGATATAGCACAGCGGGAGAAAATGATAAGCAGGGGGAGATTGTATGAGTGTCCAGATGTTAAATCTCACATGTCCATGTTTGAGAGAGAGTGAAATTCAGAACAGCTCAGGATTATCTCTGCTCTTAATGCCCTCAATCTCTCCAAGATCACGCTAAAAAAAACACACATTTCAGCTGCTAACGCTCTAAACACAACCAGACTGAAACATTTCACACTTTGTACGACTAAAAATGGCCTGTACTGGATGGATGAGTATGACAAATATTGATATTATATTTTGTGATGCTGTATCCTCTCAAAAATATGTTAGTTTTTTAATAATTTACATGTAAAGATCAGTTGTTCATTTTGTGCTGTTTAAACCTCAACCACTAGATGGCAGTGCTGTAATTTGTCTTCAGTTATTAGACTCATCCACCTCAACATAAACAATAGTATAGGCACTTCTTAAAATTAGATAACTATAATTTGCATTTACAAAGAGCTGCCTATTGAGGCTAAACCAGTTTAGCTCCACCCATTCACATTTAAGTTATATGCAGGGTTTCAGCCTGAACAGCTTTTTAGATTAGCCAAAACATAGGACAGCTAATCACAACATAATTACAATGTCTTACATACATGTAAGGATAGAATACATAAATGTAGGAAGAAAATGGTCAACATATAACCGTGCTTACATTATCGCAATACATCATAATTAATTGTATCATCACCCCTGTATACATAAACACACAGACCTAGTACTGATAATTAAATGCAGAGTTTGAACAAGCCCTGCAAAATAAGCCTGAAGTAGTCAAATCTCTAAAACTAGACTACTATACTAAAGTTTTCTTTCGTAATCAACCAATATGGGTTTCTCAATGGCTGATGCTAATGCCTACAGAGTGCGGGGTGGCAGATGGCCGATATCATAGTGAGATTTTTGCATTTGATCAGATTTAAATATAAGAAAATATTTGTTGACTGTGTTGGCCTGATTAACACTTTCAGGTAATGTGGTCATTACAGTGTACAGCTTTATAAATCGTGTTCTATATGCATTTGTTTTGCTACGTATTATAGTTGCAGGACAGTCTCTTTACTGCACCTGGTGGCCAGAAATTGCAAGTGCAGCAGAACACATGGTAAATAAAAATGGCTGACAGTCAGTCAGGAACTGTATCTACATCATATATTTACATTCTTCTTATAGGAAAAACAGAACATATTTACATTCTGTTACATATTTTAAACTTAAAAAGTATCTGTTCACAAGGCAACAGGTTATAATTGATGTTTTTAATAACTCAAACCACATCCAGGTCTTACTGGTGGTCTGATAAAGTAGTCTGTCTGGTTTAGGACACAGTATAACTTATCGTGATCTAGGGTTGTCATGATATCATTCTGACACCAATACTGAGTGCAGTATCATGATACTCGATAACAAATGGATTTTCTAGCAATAAATTAAAAAAAACATTCATCACTGTCTTTAATCCCAAGTATATTTGACAGAACACAGACATACCTCTACATTTTTACTCTTCAGCTGTCAACAAAATAGCCAAATTGGTGACTTTTTTATATTAGAAAGTACTGAAAGTTAACATTGTGCTTAAATTCTCCAGAATCTTTGCTGTGTCTGATCCAATCAAACCAGCACGGCATACACAGCTGTATCAGAATATTATGACAACCTAGCTAACAGTAAGAATAACCGCCCTTGGCTCAGTGCGACTACAGCAGCTCCAGAACATCCCACAAAGTTAGCAGTTTCTGAGATGCTGCCTCCATCATGCTTCACCTGGTACCCGATTATCATGCGCATTTGTACATCAGTCACATCACATAATTTGCTCATGATGATGGTTTTACACTTTAGTACAACTGACTAGTGTGCTCACTTATTTATACCTGCAATCAAACCAGGGGTTGTCATAATATTCTGACATGACTGCATACACACCACATCAGTGTCACTGCACTACTGAAAATGATCCACCACTGAAAAACAAGAAGGATGCTAACAGTATTCAGGGTATTGACTACTGAGCTGTAGTGTTAGCTTTCCAGGATCCAGATCTAAACTAGAAGTATAAAGAGAGTCTAGTGCAGAGTAAACATGAAAGTGTGCTCAGCATGTGGAGGAGGAAACTGGGCAAATCCAAAATCTAGACCTGAACCGGAACTTGGGTCATTTATGCCTGATTAATATCCTGTTTCTCATCAAAACAAGCTAGAAATATTTAGTCCACCTCAGGCAACAAACACCAGCTACAGTAACATGACAGAAGCAGTGTGTGTCCTTCAGTTATAAGGAGAAGCTTAAACACGAAGCCCAGTCAGGTGTTCTTACCTGGCACGCTGGCACTAACAGCAGCGAGGGTGAGGCAGAGCAGCAGCAGCCCGGGGAGACTGCAGGCCCCGGGCAGACCTCCTCCCCCTCCACCTGGGCTGGGAAGAAGCATCCTCGAGTCAAGCTTCTAACACCGCTGAACAGAGCCAAACACAGCCTTTCACTCCCCCATGTCCTCACAAGCACACCGAGCCGAGATACTGCCTTCAACCCGAGCTGACTTCACCTCAGAGCGGCGTCCTGCTGCTGACCAGTCGCTCTTAATCCGCTGTACAGACAGCAGCGCAGCGCGCGGGGAGATTACACCTACAGAAGATTCGAATCCTCACAGAACCGCTCGTTCGAATCGACTCTTTTCGAACCGACTCACAAGGCCAATTGAATCAGAATTCCAGTTTGTTTTTGTAGATCCAGAATCTGAACAAATATAACTTTTACTACTTAAAAAGACATTAGACTGAGTGAACAATGAGCATACGATGCGCAACTGATCAGAATCAGAATCATTCACACAACAACAACAACAAAACAATAAAGAAATGGCCAGGACTTAAAAATAGATACAGGAAATAATATTACACACACCACAGAGCAGGTGGAGCTTTCTCAGCACTCCCAGTGACACTGACGTGGTGGTGGTGTGTTGAGCAGAGCTGCTGATGTTCATAAAACACCTCAGTGTGACTACTAGAGTGAAAATAGTGACCAGACAACAATGTCACCAGTGAAGGACTAGAGGACCAACTGGGATTGAAGGACTAGAGGACCAACTGGGATTGAAGGACTAGAGGACCAACTGGGATTGAAGGACTAGAGGACCAACTGGGATTGAAGGACTAGAGGACCAACTGGGATTGAAGGACTAGAGGACCAACTGGGAGGGAGGGAGGGATGGATGGATGGTTGGTTGGTTGGTTGGTTGGTTGGTTAGTTAGTTAGTTAGTTTATTAATTCCTTGCGGGAAATTCAGCTGTGCTGAGCTTTACATCTATAAGGTACACCAACAAGGTAGGTGTGGCTTTAGTCCCACAGTGGGGTAACTTGACCACCGCATTTTACCTTTGAAACACACACACACACACACACACATTAGTGGTGGGCAGCCCTTTCCACAGTGCCTGGGGAACATTTGGGAGTTAGGTGCCTTGCTCAAGGGTACCTCAGTCATGTCATGATTGAACCGCCAACCTTGTCACAAGACCAGATCCACAACCACCAGATCATGGCTGCCTCTGTCTAATTAGCTCAGCACAGGATGGAAATACAGACTTGTCAATATCAATGTCAGTAGAATATGTTTTTTTAATAAATAAACAAATAACTAAATACACATATACATCTCTAAAAATAAAGAATATAGATTATGTAGAGCAGTAGAGAATACTATAAAATTCTGTAGTGAGAAATGTATGAAATTATTGGGTGTATATTTTAAAGAGAAGCAGTAGTAGTAATATAGAGAGTGCAAACAAACAAAGACATATTAAGGACGTATCTAGTGTGAGGTTTTCATTTGGATTTTTGTGGTTGTTGTTGTTGTTTTGGAGTTCAGTGTTCAGCAGTCTGATGATGACCCTGGGGAAGCAGCCTAATAGAGGACAGTGAGTGGATACAGTGTTTAAAATCTCCAGCAGCTCTGCTCACTCAGCACACACTAACACACCACCACCACATCAGTGTCACTGAGAATGATCCACCACACAAATAATACCTGCTAATTTAGTATTTAGTATAACAAAACAAACAGCATCTTCTCAAGGCAATGTGATGACAAAAACATATCATTACCTTCAGTTTAAGGGAGTAAACAGGAAGGACAACAGAGATCAGTGCAGACACTATGTGTCCAAATATTTGTGGACACCTAATGAACACATCCAGTTACTTTAAGTTCACTCAGATGTACAAACACACACAGCTTGTTTAGTCCCTGTAGAGAAGTACTGCCAATAGAATAGGACTAAACATGAACCTACTGGCACCATGTCTAATGATTTGAGGTTGAGGTAGATTTGAGGTTGAGGTGATCATCCGTCATCCTCACATGACCTCACTAACACTTTTTAGTCACTGAATGCAATCAAATCTGCACAGCAATGCTTCAAAATCTAGTAGAACGGCTTCCCTGGACAGCTGAGAAAGAAAAGCAGGATAAACACGTAGAATTTAAATATCATTCCTAATATTCTGGCCCCGCCCAAACAAAAATAACTGTCTGTGTGGGACATTTGAATCATTGAAAAAGAAAACAATCCAAAAAGTTGGTTCAGTAAACAGAATCGAAAGAATCGTTTCATAAACTGAATCGAGCTAGTGGCGTCACACGGCTCCAAAAGGGGGCGCGGCCTGTCAGATTCCGCCAAACTAAGTGGGCGTGTCCAGGTGAGGGAGCAGAATGCTGTGTGGCTGTTGCACTCCTAGAGTAAGTTCACATGAACTGGTCCAGTACCACAGATGACCACTACATACGGGTTATTGGGGTGATTACAGTATTGCCATCATTTAAAGTACATTATATGCAGCCGAGACGAGAAATGCTCTTTTTTGATTGGCTGACAGGTGTGTATGAACTCTGTATAACAGGACACCTGTACAGTAGATCAAATTGTTCTTATTTTTGTACAATTTTAAGACAAATCTTTAAACTAGTCCTCTGGTGTGACTGTCTCCAGCATGATAGAGCGATAGAACCAGTAATGGAGTTCTGATCACTGGCGCCCTCTACTGACCAGTTGTGGTAGCACGAGCTCCTAAAGTACAGAGCTACAAGTCTTCTGTTGTTTCAGTCCTGTTTAAACAGGTGTATGTTTTATAGTGGACATTTTAAAAGCAAATGTTACACTCACTGTCCTCATACCTTGTGACACTGATGTGGTGGTGATGTGTTAGTGTGTGGTGAGTCAATGAGAGTGAAATATTCTAATAACTTGAAATTCTAGTTTTCAACATTAAAGCAAAAAAAGGCTTAAAATGTCTGAACATAAAATATGTTTACCTTTTTGAATGTAATTATTTTTCTAGGTAGACACAGCAGTACAGTGCAGTGGTTTGTCACCACCTGCATCTTGAAACAGAAATTGTATCCTGTAATTGCTTTACTTCGTCCATTTCAGCCCCCAGGACAAACATTCTTACCCGAGTCTGAACACTGTGATGAATGGTTAAGTATTAATTAAAACTTGTTTCTGTCCTCTTGTGTTGGATTAGATGACAGCATACTTTAAACTACCTGTATATAGAACCAGTCACCCATTTGTTTAAAAACTGCAGTAAAATGGGGCCCCGAGTGGCTCAGCAGGCTAAGGCACTGACACTATGACCAGAGGATCGCGAGCTTGGATCCCAGTCATGCTGTTTGTCATCAACAGCCGGGGCAAAAATTTGGGTAGATGGTGCTCTCAGTCTCCCCATCACTCACACATTGCAATGTCCACTGGCTCAGGTGTCTACTGATTGGTCCATTCAGAGCTGGGAATCCTGCGCTTTCCTCCGCAGGACGGTGTATCAGCGGTAGTTTGAAAAGAGGTGGTGGCTGCATCACACACAACGGATGCGGCTTGTGCTTGTCTTCACCCTCCTAGAGTCCTGGACAGTGCAAAGTGATGGGGAGAGCCCCCTAGTGGATGGGAAGGGTTAACTGGCTACTACCACACTAGGAAGGGGAGAAAACTGGCAAAAAATATAAATAATTAAAAAAAACTGCAGTAAAATAATATGTTAGAACATTTAGAACCTAACATTTACAGTTTTTCTATATCAAGAACATCAGAGGTAGGAAATATGTCCAAATATACAATAGACTGAAACATGTAAACAAAAAACACAAAGTGTGGGTTCATAATGTGATTTATTGTTGAGGCTTCTTTTTCTGTCATTAGTTATACATTTGGATCTCAGATACAGCTCAAGAACATCACACTGGCACCTTCAAAATGAACACCCTCAAATGGCAAGTACTGTCTTAAGCATAGAAAATATATTAAGAAATAAATAAATCAATAATTACTGGATATGTTTTGCTCTGGGTAGTGAAGCAGTCATCAGCAAGCCCTTTTTAGATTTACACAACCTATTAAGAATAAGAAAAACATAATACAACCATTCGCTCCTGCTTACAACTAATAAATAATAGATAATAATGCGAGTGCTAGAGACACAGATTTAACACTGTCATTCTGAAAGAATCATAGCTGGCCTGATTCTTTAAATTAAACCTGAAGGGGCGCCCGTGTACTGTGGGTGTGAGTGACAACGTATGTAGTGAAGTATTCTCAGATGGCGCGGCAACAGATGATGAGAGAAAATGGTCCAAGAGTCCAATGACACGATTAGAGAACTGGGGCACAAGAAGCAGCTCCACTAAGCAGTAAACATGAGATCTTGCTTTGAAATCCACAAATAATGCTTAAAATATATACAAAAAGTCACATGCACCACTGTGTTGGTCTGCAGGAAAAGTGTCTGTGCCAAAGTGCAAGGCTGCTATGCCACAGGCTTTGTTGGGAGGTTGGTGGTTGCTGATTACCTTCTATGCCTAATCTAATGGACTGAAATGACCCACAGCACACCTGTCAAGATACAGCAGAGATGTGGTGGAAGGTACGATGTGGGAAAACATGAAGGGATGGTGGTGAAATAGTGAAAGTGTAACTAGGATGGGAAAGGGATTCCCCAGTGAACGAAAGTCAGTCCAGGTTGTCCGCTGTGGGGTTGAACAAATGTTACCCAGCTGGCACAGAACATCATCACAATGTTATTTCAACACTGCAAGAATGTAGACAATGTTAGAGCGGCGTCACATCATCATGCCTGCTGGGTAACTCAAGTTACCTGATCAAGTACCTGCCAACTAGCTACGTCACCATTTACTCTGAGGTTAGCACATCTGCAGTAGATGTGTACACACACACACACACACACACACACACACACACACACACACTCTCCAGGTATTTGGCACAATCAGAACTTCTGTAGTGTAAGAACAATAAAGCCTTTCACAAATCCTCACCAATTTATACATCATTGCAAACACAGACACACGCATGTGAACATGTACACACGTTCAAGTCTTAGCACTTTTAATTTCCCTGATGTTGCAGTACATGATAATATGGCTAAACGTGAACCGTTCACCACACTGGTCCACTTCTTCCTCATATCATCATGTTCCCCATGTATACAAATACTGCTCTTTCAGGTTTGGTCACAGGTGAGACTTCAAGCCACTTAAAACGAGGAAATAAAAAAAATAATAAACAGCCTTTCTGCTGTTTCCTTAAACGGCACATACAGGAATCCCTTACAGACAGCTTAAACAGAAAAAAATCGAATAAAATTATACTAATAACCATAAATTATGCAATAAAGTGGCCTGAGACTGTCCTCCTCGAACAGGCTGCCCACTGTGCTTTTCTGGACCGTACTAACACTGGCCTTTCAAACTGTAAACAATCACAAAGCCAACCACCAGAGCAAATGTGGGACAAAGCCAAGCAGTAGGGTGTAAGACTACAGCTTTCGACACCCCCCTCCTTCTCACTCTATACATCAATACATGGCCCCAATAACTACAAACTACACAAGTCAACACCTTCCTTAAGTATCAGAGGGGTGAAACGTTTTGAGCATGTGGGCGAGCTCGTTCAGGTCAGTCCACATCTGGAGAAGATAACGAGGGCATTTCTTACTGTATTCAGCCTGTGCTCTGTGATTCTGACACACAGCTACAGGCGAGCAGCAGCAGCCCTGATACGAGTCAATAGAATGAGGTACCAGACTGGGCTCAATATCAAGGGATGCTCTCTATGTGTTTCTGCTCTGAACTGCAGGGTTTCTGTTGGTCCACTCGGGTAGGCACGGTGCAGATGGACGGGGGCACCACCTCTGACGTGTCACCTTCATCCTCAGGTTCCACTTCGCCCTCCAGCACCAGACGGATGGTAGTGCTATCTGCCTCATTCTCCTCCAGCTCACCCTCCTTGGCCAGTCTGAACTTAATGTTAAGCTTTTCTGTTTTTTCTGCACACAAAAAAATGTACATATACAAGATTCGGACAAAATATTAGAAAACCACAGTCAGTAAACACTTATTATGCACCCAAGTAAATGTCATAAGTGCTGATATGGAGTACAACAGCATGGGGAGTTTTAACCATACATGTACTACTGTACTTTACTGATGTGCTCTTATTAAGTCTTCATTACATTTAATTGTCTTACAGCATTTCCTTTGGTGGAGCCAACTGGAGAGAGAGAGAAAAAATGAATGGATGGATGGATGGAGCAGTTGTTGGGGGAGGGATGAATGGATGAAGGAAGAGAGGGTGGGAGGAATGGTAAGAGGTGGAATGGAGGTATGGATGGTGGGAGGGAGGGATGGACTGATGGAGGGATGATGGATGGATGGAGAGATGATAGATGGATGGAGGGATGGTAGAATGGAGGGAGGGTGGGAAGGATGGATGGTAGAATGGAGGGAGGTTGGGAGAGATGGATGAATAGAGGAAGGGAAGGATAGATGGAGGGATGGAGAGAGAGAGGGAGGGATGGATGCAGGGAGAGATGGAGGGAGGGATGGATGGATGGGGAGGGAAGGACTGATGGAGGGATAATGGAGGGATGGATGGATGGTAGAATGGAGGGAGGTTGGGAGGGATGGATGGAGGGAGGGAAGGATAGATGGAGGGATGGACTGATGGAGGGATGATGGATGGATGATAGATGGATGGAGGGATGGATGGACGGTAGAATGGAGGGAGGGTGGGAAGGATGGATGGTAGAAAGGAGGGAGGTTGGGAGAGATGGATGAATAGAGGAAGGGATGGAGGGATGGAGGGAGAGAGGGAGGGATGGATGCAGGGAGGGAGAGATGGAGGGAGGGAGGGATGGATAAATGTACTGTAAACAACACACGTATTTACACCACGGTACCTTTTCCAAGCTGCCTCTCTTTTGGAAGCAGAAGGACGTCCACGTTGTGGTGCTCCTGCAGAGCGGCAGTCAGAACGGCTCCTTCTCTGCTGAACAGAAAGACCAGTGGCACTGTGATGTCCTCTATAGACTCTCCATCTCCCACCATCTGGAACAGAGGAGTCTCAGCACTGCTGCTGTCCTCTCGCTGGTCTGGAAGAGCAAAAATTCTAACATTAGTAAGTTTCAGGTGTAACTTTTTATTTATTTCTAACTTAAATCCTTAAAATGACTGACGACTACTCCAAGGTTCTGAAAACAAACAGGATTAGTTTCACTATCGTAGCGGAAATCATTTGCAATGGATGACTTAACACTTCCAAAAAGAGTGTAAGGGCAGAGAAACTGTCCTACCCATGATGTCATACAGACATATCAATCACCATACCTATGAAAATGACTCCGATGGCTCCTGCCTCTTGAAGCCGCCGAGCTTTAGCAGCAAACATGCAGTCTCCTCTCAGGGCCAGTGCTATGTGCCCCTGCAGCTCTAACACATTCTGTATGTGTCCACATGCTGTGTATGGAACACTCTTTATTATACTACCCTTCACCTTTGTGAGAGAGAGAGAGAGAGAGAGAGAGAGAGAGAGAGAGAGAGACAGAGACAGACAGAAACAGAGAGAGAGAGAGACAGAGAGAGAGACAGAGACAGACACAGAGACAGACAGAGAGAGACAGAGACAGAGAGAGACACAGAGAGACAGAGACAGACAGAAACAGAGAGAGAGAGACAGAGAGAGAGACAGAGACAGAGAGAGAGAGAGACGGAGAGAGACAGAGACAGACAGAGAGAGAGACAGAGACAGACAGAGAGAGAGACAGAGAGACAGAGAGCGAGACAGAGACACAGAGAGCGAGAGACACAGAGAGCGAGAGACACAGAGAGCGAGAGACACAGAGAGCGAGAGACACAGAGAGCGAGACAGAGAGACAGAGAGCGAGACAGAGAGACAG
>BRDA01008854.1:52641-64849 GCA_036984385.1 Crenuchus spilurus
ACCTCATATTCAGCGTAAAAACCTCCTTTACATAAAGTATTTCAGATTGTGGAGGGCGCTCTAGGCCCGTGTTGGTAATTTCAACATTGAGTCTGATGTAAGCGACGTAGAAGAAGAAGCGCCGCATCTTCTACCTCCGGAGTTAGTGGAGTTGTTTAAAAGTGACACAGAGGATGAAGATTTCATTGGATTTGAGTTATTTGGAGTTACACGGATGGTTTAGTAAACTTTTTAGCATATTATATGTGCTCTGGTTTTCTGAATAAATCTTAATATGTTATGTTAACATACCAGGCACGTTCTCAGTTGTCAGTAACGTAAGCATACTGTTCAATTATTCAGCCTGTTGTTGCCTCTATTCTATTTTTATTTTAAATTGCTTTTCAAAATGGCATGTCTGTGCTTGGTGTTAGACTTTATGAAATACATTTCCTCCAAAAATGCGACTTATACTCCAGTGCGACTTATATATGTTTTTTTCTTCTTTATTATGCATTTTATGGCTGGTGCGACTTATACTCAGGAGCAACTTATAGTCCGGAAAATACGGTATACATATAAAACCTGCTGTGGTAATCTCAGAAAAAAGCTGGACAATGTGGCTCTTCCAAGTCTTTCACAATGTTCTGTCTCTCTGAGAGCATATCTGCTCCTCACCTGTCCTCATGTGTGCCCGTCCTTACATCTTGAACTGCAGCAAAGCCACAGGGTACCCGTGCATGAGTGTTGAGCTTCTCCACTATAGACTGGCCCACCTTCAGGTAGTATGGGTCACCTGTAGCCTGAGATTAAGAGTGAAAACTTAATATTGAGTCACTCATTTTAAAAACATTTGCAACACAATAAATGTCTCACTTAACGTACCTTATAAAGAAAGTAAGTGCTCTCAGCAAACTCTGGACGCAGAGGATGTTGACCCCAGTGAACTCTGAACTCAGTAGTGAAAGCCTATGATGTAAACATAATATACATTATACAGTAGCATAAATGTGAAGCCAATCATCATAACCATAAACAACTGATCCCTTCTCTACCTCAGGAAGAAACTTGTGCTGTTTGGTGACTTGATAGAGCATCTCATGGGTCTCTATGGCAGGCTTCAAATCTCCCCTTAGGACCTGAGTGCATGTCAAATTACCAAATGATACATTATAAAAACCACAATACTCATCCACAGCCTGTCTACAAGAAATACATTCAAACACATCTTGCTTAAGCCTATTTAAATGCCCAGTTATGTGGCGCGAGCATGAAAGCACTGACCTGCAATCCAGGAAAGAAGGCCAGCAGTGAGTCCATCCAGCTGCGCACATTGACTGTGGGGTTGTGCATATGTACATTGAGAAGCAGAGGAGGCTGGCTGATGTACTTCATAATGGCACTGTAGTGCTATTAAAACACAAACACAAACATGCATAAGGATTTAGCTGTTACACACACTAAAATAATCACTGATATGTATCTGCAATATGAGCAATAAAAGAGAAAGCACACCCACAGTATTGAACCTCTCAAGATACACACTGTCCCCCAGCAAAATATACGCCTTCATCAAGTATTCATAATAGGAGTCTATTCCAGCACCAACACCACTATCTATGGAGAGAAAAGAGTACAACTTTGAGGCATTTAAGAGTTAGGTTGGGCACAACAGATGTAAAAAAAAGCCTATTGGTGATGTCTTCATAGAAAACAATACACATAGCAAACTGATGAATTGAGTAACACTGATTCTCAGCAATCCATGTAAAGGTCTAAGGTATATTAGACAGTAAAACAACAGTCGGTTCTCGTAGATGACGTTGGATGTGGAAGGCTTAAAAAGACCAAATCACAGGTTACAACCAGCCATTGGGATGTGCTGAAACAAGCCCGGTCTACAGGAGCACTACCTCACATCCCACTGGACTTAAAGGATAAGCTGCTAATAGACTTAAAGGATCAGCTGCCATGACTCGGTGATACGAGCCGTTTTGGTGGCACATGGAGGACCAACTGCACATTAAGCAATGGCGACAGTTTGGGCTCATGCTAAATGCTAAACTGCAGAGCTGGAGTCTGACATACTAAAATGTACACTCACTGGCCACTTCATTAGGTACACATACCTTGTATCTATATTCACTCTCCATTTTGTCAGCTCCACTGAACATAGATGTAGTTCTACAATTACAGACTGTAGTCTCTGTACTTTGCTGTAGATCTACCAAGTGTACATACAAGGTATGTGTACCTAATGAAGTGGCCAGTGCGTGTAAAAGTGCATGAAATCTCACCCCTGCGGACCCAATCTCCATTATGGATGTTGATGACTGTGCCCATAAGGTCACTTCCTCTCTGTCTCTTCTCCCAGAGAACATCCAGAGCTTTCCGTGCGTGCTCCTGTAAAAATCCAAAAAAGATTTCAGATATGCCAATAGCCTTATTCCACTGTGTTGGTGTGAATTTAATTACTTGTACAATCCTGCAGTAACATCAAGACAGCTCCTAAATTCAGCACCTCAAACACTGAATGCCCAGAGAGTCGACTGAGTGCAGCAAACTCCAGAATCATGGTCCCAGCGCAGGCTGTGCAGGTGTCAGTCTCGGTGCCTGTGCGTGAGAGAGGGTTCACAACCCCATAACGCAGGTTCACCTACAGTGGAGATATCATAATCAATAACAGACAAACACCATCATCACTCTGTTGGTGAACTTCATTGTCAGGATGACTGTTTTTTAAATTAGAAACACTGTTGATATGAGACAAATACCCTTGGATAAGGAAGGCCACTGGTGGTATTAAAGGCAGGCAGTAGGCGGTAGCCCAGATCTTTGGCCATGTGGAGCAGCTCGTCTCTGTACCACTGCATCTTCTCTCCCCGCTGTTTTAGCAGATCAGCCATAACATGTGCACCTAAAAGGCCACTAGGGAAACAACCAGACCATCACATTACATTTAAAGGATACTGAGCTGCATACTTTTATGACAGCTCACATTTTAGTAATCAGACATAGGGCTGTAACAATACACTGTGACGCAAACACTGAGATGCAACAAAATTATGTGCAACATTGAGATGAACTATTGATTATGCCATCAAATGCAACGGTATTATTTGCACACCAGAATGTCATAGGTTGAACTGCCATATGCCATACTCTTCAGCCTCTAGCTTTAAAACTTATACATATTTAAACATACACACAGGTATATAAACATATACACACATACATACATAAGCATACATATACACACACATATGCAGTGTATATATATACACACCCACACCCACACAAGCATATATATACACACACATATACAGTATATATATATATACACAGTATATTATTATTATTATTATTATTATTATTAATTATATATATATATATATACCCACACACACACACACACACAAGCATATATATATATATATCCCTTAAAAGAGAGAAAGGACACAATAATTGTTGTACATTATCCATCACAGGCTTAATCCACTCTCTGGGTGGATCTTTATAGGGTCTTTGTTACTGTACAATCTATTTATGGCTTCCATACATTTAGATAAAAGTAACACTAATTTTCCTCACTCAGGATTTTGGAAACGGATGGTTTTTAATTAATTCTCATTGTTTTTCCAATACTATTCTCCTAAAGACTGATTAATACTTCCTATGAAGACACATGAAATACATATTATTTCTGTAAATTTACTGATTTTCTTTTTAAGCTTCTGATTTTAATTTTTTTCTGATATTCCCTACTGCTTTTATGTTTGAATTTGAATTGCCTTCATTTCTGAAATATGCAAAAAAAACTTGCTTTGCTTTATTTTTGCTTAAAATATAAAAATATATATATTTTTGTTAATTGTAAAATAAATTTAATGGAATGGTGAGCAAAATAGCATTAGAATCTTAATTAGTCCTACACCAACTACAGAATGTGTTTCAAAAACATACTATAATCATATAATATAGGTTTCTGCGGCAGATGTGTGATGTAATTTGATCATACCCCAGAACTCGGATGTTGGTCTCAAAAACAGACACTACTACATCATTATCCAGTCGTACATCCTGAACAGTCTTTTTCACAGCCTCCTCAAAATCCTCCAGTCTATTTAGCAGCTGTACAACACACAGAAAACACAAAGTCATTTGATGAAACTGAAGTAACAGAGTATATCTGTAGTGCCACCATAACAGGTAACATTTTAACGCTGGCATTTGTCTCTATGAATCATACTCACCACTAGTGTGTCTAAGGTATCAATGAGTGTTAGAGAGAACCTGAAAGGCAGATTGTGTAGAGAGTTCAGTTCTGTTCAATAAATGCTTCATACCTGGTCTATAATAACAGACATTTAAAAATCTAGTTACGCATTATATGCTGATCAACAGCAATATTATATGCACACATTAAAAAACTATACTATACAGGTTAAAATTATAACTCAAATAATTAAACAAAGTAATAAAAACGTAGGTACATTTTTAAACTCTAAATAAATACTGTTATCATAAGTGTAGCATGCACAATACAGCAGCAAAACAGTAATGCCAATGGGCCCTAGAATGCATTTTAAGTCCATTCTATTCAGTATACATTGTTTTCTGATATCTAGATAGAAATTACATTATATTGTGCACAGATGCAGTTCAACATGCCTATTTTACAACCCAGTGATTTTTAAGTGAGTGAAATAGAGGAGAGCTGAGTAAACTGAAAGAGGAGAGAGAGAGGAGGTACACGGTATGGAAGGGAAGTGTCTGAGAGAGGAGGTGAGTGAAGAGAAAACCTGTTAGGAATTTAATGGAAGGTGTTGAGAGGTTTGCCCAACCTCAAGTGATAATTGTAACTGTAATGGTTGATGAGTGACAGGTGTCAAGACTGTTATGAAACAGTCTAGGGTTCTGGAATTGGACCATTTTTCTGCACTGGTTAGGAACATACGACAGTGCCTGAGGTACGGTTATTTATGCCATGATACAGACAGTTTACCACTTTAGGGCACCTCTAAAGATTTACTCAAAATCTATGATTTGTTATACATTGTGCAGCATCACATTGAATAAAGCAGAAGTTCTGGCATCTCAGAGATTCCAACTCAGAGTTTTTAAGTTTCTTCACTTGGGAGCTTTGTCTAAATCACCTGTTTTTATCAGAGGTTATTAAATGACTGAAGAAATACTCAGAAAATCTGGTGACAAAATTTAGTAGAGGAAGTTAAGTAAGACTCACTTTCCTAGAGAGTCATCAATGTCACCACGATTAGGCTCCAGTCCTCGAACTCTCCCTCTACAACTTAGGGGCATCAGCTCATCTGCAGGGTATGCATATTTCTGGAGCAGAACAGCGGGCAAGTTAAACAGGCAGATTAAGTGATGGAAAAAATAACAAATCTGAGAAGCGATTTGACAATCAGAGTTATGAGAGGAGTGAGGTAAATCTCTATGACTTACCATGTAACTGCCATATGCATGATCAAACATTTCCAGAATTTGTTCCCTAAAACACAAATTAGCAATGATAACAACAACAATAATGCTGTTAGCAAACCAGCTTTAATAACTGAACATATTGAACAAAAGAACATATAACAGGTCTGTGTTTTTTCATGTTCTCTTACCTGATCTGGGCTTTTTCTTCAGCAGACATAGTTTGTCCATCTTGAGCGACAACATCATATAAAAGGCCACTAAGGAATACAGCTGCCAGCAGCATGGCCAGTGTCCCTCTGTACACCCTGTTCCCCATTAAAGCACTCTGATACTATCTACAACTCTTCTTACTAAGACATAAGACAAGTACTAGTCCTGATCAAGCAGCTCCAAGCCTCCTTGACCAGCTGGATGACCAGTTAATGCCAAACAAAGCAAAGGCAGTTAACATGAATGTAACTTCAGCTCATTTCTGACTGGTCTACACTGACAGCTTTTCTGAGTATAGAAACACAGCAGTAGACTGACAGCTCAGTCCTGCAGTTAATTTAAGTGGTAAACAAACTGTCAGTGACGACAAGTTTAGATTAAAGTTAATTACAATTACACAACCGGCTAGCTAAACAAATTAGCCCAGTTGCTAACCTGCTAACCTAACAAGCAGTTTAACTACTTGGATATTCATAGTTAACAGCGAAAATGGTCGCATTTTAAGTTCCTCTGATAAACATCCCAATAGATTTTAGTCCTCCCCGTCAAATATGATACATCCTCCATCTCGTTTTCTTTCAGATAAACATTTTGTGCGGAGTAAACTTAGCTAATCTGGTCCAGCGTCAGAAAGGATCTGTAGCAGCTTCACAACAAGGAGAGCACAGACGAACACAGACTCTCTCTCACTATAGCTCTATCGTCCTGGCTCCATGCACTGTTGTTGAGAGTGGAGGACAGCAGAGGCTGGGGTTTACAGTTTTCAATTTAACAAACAAGGAATTATTCCAGCGAGAAAAAAACTAATAAATAAACGATGAACTCGGTAATTTTTCTGTACACAAGTCATATAAACCACGTCCAGAGAGACTTGCGCAAAGAGCCAAGACTAGAGAGACTCTTTTCTGCGTTGTACCCTCGGCCCACAACTATCGTCGCATAGTGAAGCCATCATAAAATGCACACACAGAGAATTTGGTATTACTACATTGTGAGGACATTCTATTGACTCGTATTATAAACTGTAATCCTGCAGCTATATCTAAAAATAATAATTATACTCACTCCAGCAATTTAAAAAAAAATTTTATTTGGTTTATTGCAAAAACCTGAAGTCGTCGTGAAAACATCACATTTCCAGCGAAATTTCTTTAAACACAGGTATTCTGGCGGAAATTAAACACCTGTATTCCTAGCATTGTGAGGACATGTGGTTCCCACGAACAGATAACTGGTAACAACGTCATCATTTAAAATAAAATTACATTACAGCACAGCAGAGTCAGTCATAGGTTTCTACCTTCATTCGGCTTTTATTAGTTATTTAAATGGTTTTCAACAATTAATAAATTGGAAGACCAGCGAATCCAGATAATGTCAAAATAAAAGTCTACTACCTAAAAATAAACTTTGTATATATCTCGGATCTGAAAATAAACAAAAGATTATGAACACATATTTCACTAACCAAATGTTTTTATTATATATGTGTTTGTGTATATGTGTACAAAAATACTGAAGTGCATACATGCTCTAATCGTTTTAATAGCTTTTTGTTTTAAAGAACGTCGTAAAAATGTCTTCTGCCCGAGAAATCCAGAATTTAGCCATTAAAAGTATAAGATTTATCAACCTGTTGTGGTTGGGAAATGCAGTTCATGTGACTGAACAGATAAGAAATCACGTCACTAGCACCTGACTTTGAATTGATCAGTTCCTGTTTTTGGACTGCTCCGTGGGCTCACTTCACAACATGGGGCAGGCAGTCTTGGCAGTTTTCTGTAGATAGTAATTAAGGTAAGGTAGAAAAGTCTTCACGGGGTTATTTTGTTTTTGTAAAAGCGGCGCTAAAGGACTACAACTCCCAGCAGCCCCCAGGACTGCTTCGTCATAAAGTAACGGCACGTTGTTGTTGTGTCAGTTGGAGCAGTTGGTAGTGTAATGTGGGAGACAGTGTAGGTATGATAGACTGGTTTAAAGCAGTTTAACTCAGATCTGATCTTCTGTACACATCTTAAACTTCGTATAGGGAAGAGACAGCGTTCAAGGTAAGTTAAATTATTATGATATATGTAGTTTTAATAGTATAGAGCTGAATAAGCTACATATGGTGGAATAAATAGACTTCACATTACTGCAGTATTATAACAATGGTACTAGTACAAATTCTCTGTCTAGCTTATTTGAATCATCTGACTATAACATTATGCTATTTAATGTGACAATACATTTATTTTCTGCACGCGTAAGTCAAAAAAGGGAAGGTGTGGTCAGCTGTAGTTCATTTTCAGTTCATTTGTGATTTTTCATTTCACTTCAGTCTGTGGTACCTAAAGATGAAATGCAGGTTGAAAAGTAAAGAGAAGGTAAAAAAAGATGGGGAACATTCCAAAAATGCTGAGAAAAATCTGAATTTACACATTATTATATTATAACAGCACCATATTTATGCTGCTGGTAGGCACTCAGTGTACAAGAAGTCCATTCTCAGTACAGCTTCACTACAGCAGCTCTAGAACATCTCACAGAGTTAGTGGTTTCTGAGATACTACCACCACCATGCTTCACCACATTATCATGCCCCTTTGAACGTCAGTCTAATCATGTTCTTTGCCTGTGATGATTGTTTTATACTCTGCTACAACTTACTAGTGTGCTCGCTTATTTATACATGCTGCAAACACTGTCATATGACTTCTGAGATGAGTTTATTCCAAACCAGGGGTGATCATAATGTTCTGATATTAAACCCTTAAAAAAGAAGAACACCTGTGAGTAAATGAAATTTTAGAAGATAAAAAGATATCCTATTACTCAATGCATATGTAATATCAAAAGGGCTTAGGTTAGTTTACTTCAGCAGGGCGTTGGAATTTAAGCTTATCTGAGCTACTTATGACACCACGTAAAACGCTGAACATGAAAAAAAAAAACTTAACGTGGCTTAATGTACTAAACCAATAAGCTATGAGCACCAAAACTCTCACTTTTACTGCTCTTATATAGCTGATGTATAGCTGAAGTGATTGTGTGGTCCAAAAGAAAAGTTATATATTTTACATGAAGGCTTTCTTTGCCATTGTAAACCCATTTTAAGTGGAAAACTTAACATAAAATGTGTTACTTTACTTTTGGATCACAGGTTGAGTTATCCAGCAGGAGCAGTAAAAAGTGAGAGAGGTGTTGTTGTTCCTAGCTTATTGGTTTAGTACATTAAGCCACGTTAAGTTTTTTTCATCTTCAGTGTTTTACATTTGTCATAAGTAAACAGTAGCTCAGATAAGCCTAAATGACAACACCTTGCTGAAGTAAGCTAACTTAAGCCCTTTCAATATTACAGAGAAGACGCAGTGAGTAATAGGATCTTTTCCTTTTATAAGATTGCATTTATTCACAGATATCATTCTTGCCCAGTTAATTCAGGGTTATTTATAAGAGCCAAACCAAGCTGTGTGATAAGTGCTGTTAGATATTTTAAAATCTTTACTTAATTTAAGGTATTTCTAGGTCATTTTTTTGCTCTTCTCACAAGGCATAAATGTGGATCCCTGTAATTTATGTAATTTTACATAATGAGGATGAAAACTACAGCAGGATAGTTGAGAATTACTTTTTAATTAAGCAGAAACATATGAATGTGGCATATCTCCTTATCATATGTTTCCATTATAACTGGGGCTCTCCCAAATTCACAGGACAGTTCCCATAATTTCATTGACATAGTGTCTCAGGATGTCACTGGTTTTATAAAACAAATACTCGATTTAATGGCAGTTGTTCAATAAAATTAGTTAATCATGTAGAATGCATGTTATGACTGCACCTGATTTGAATTAAGTAGTTAATGAATGGATGGGGTTATGAGTGCAGTCTTGAACCCTGCAAACGTCTTCCTCACAGTTTAATTTATTCAGCGCCTTCATCCAACTCAACAATCAGTGCGCACACACCGTTTTAGGGGAAATTTCCACAGCCAACTTGTCCAGTAAAGAAACCTCATCTCTGGGTGAAGATCTTTTAAGATTACTAGCTACAATTTAGCATGTTTCAGTGAGGAACAGCTCACTAAAACTGGGATATAGTTAGTTAGCTGAGTTTGGAGTGCAAGTTACATCACTCTTAGGTGCTCCTTTGTTGAATATTAGACGTTGCACGGCTATGTGGAATCAAAAAGGCAAACAATATCTACATTCTATTTTTAGAACTTGCAATTCATGTACAATCCACTTCAAATTAAAATTTTCATGGTCATCTTCACAGTATGTGATGTAATTTCCCTGGCCATTTTAATAGGGGCCTACTTATAACAAAATCCTTATAGGAAATTCTGGCCACTTGATCCCCAAAGTTATAATAGCCATACAAGACCAGACTATTATAGTTTTGAATGGGGAGAGATCCACATACACAAAACTAAAAGCCACATACATTTTTCAAAAATAGATTTGAAATTGCTGGTAAAATCTGACTATAACGATATATAAAACGTTTTTTAGTTTATTTGGGCTGTTCTAGCTACTACTCATGCACATAGCTCCACAACAAAGGCAGAGGGGGCGGGGCTTTTCCCTTAGATGACTTTAACAGCACATTGATTGGTTATTTTTGTTGAAGGGTGGGACTTTGCATGCATTAGACGCCATGTTGAGCGTTACAAGCTTTGTAATGTAATTGTATTGTCTGATTCTAACCAGGTCATTCACTGATTTCTCTCCGTCTCTGTCTGTAGATGTACTTTGAAGGATCCAGCAGTGTTACATTACTCTTTGACTTCTGGAATGTGCATGGACCCGGAGGTATTACAGAATCTCAAACAATATCCAGTCATAGTCAGTGGACTTGTATTGTGCTGCAAGTTGAAACATATTCTTGTAGATGTTGTTTCAGATGTTTAAGTTTGTATTCAGTTATTTACTAAAGAAAGATAACCCAGAAGAACTCTGTGGAGCTGTGTTTAATGAACTCTTTTAAATACACCCACAGGCCACTTCATTAGGAACACGTACCTTGTATCTACAACCCTTTTATCAGCTTCACTGACCATGTAACTCTGCTGTGTCTGATCATTCGTGCAACACACCACCACCACCACAGTGTCACTGTGATGCTGAGAATGCTCCACCCAAATAATAGCAGCTCTGTGGGGTCTTGGTCATTGTAGAACAGGATGAATAAAGTCTACAGAGAGACAGATGGACTACAAGTCTGAAATTGTAGAACTACAAAGTGAAGCTGAATGTTCAGTGGAGCTAAAATGAGTGTAGATACCAGCTATGTGTACCTAATATAGTGGCCAGTGAGTGTATTTCAATTACATTCTCCATTTTCTAAGTCACTGGAGGGGAAGATATTGTATTGTTGTGGAGAGAAATGTTGTGAAATAGGACAATCTGCCAAAGAAAGGCAGCAGCACAGTCTTGACTGGAATATACTGTCATTACATTTTCCTGTAAACTTGGCCTGAGGGATTTGCTCAACTTTAATGTTATGGAGATCTAGCCCGACCTGTTTGCACAGATGAATGAGTTTTGACTATGCTAACCATAACAGAAACCACTCCCTCATAAAGTCAACCATCAAAAGTTCACTGCAGGCAAGCACTCACACTCATCCATCCATCCATCAGCTTCTTTATAAAACCAAACCAATTCTTTAATTACCACATTAATCATCAAGATAAGAAAGGAATGCTCAGTTACTAATTACAGTTGTTTACTGATTGACAGCAGTAGGCTTGATTAATATTTATCCTTACTTCATGATTGCTTTGCCTTTTTTGTTTACTTTATGCAGCAAAGAGCATCCCCACTACATCTAAATGTATTATTTTGCTTCCTAGCTCTTCTTACTTTGCAGTTATTTAGGCTGCACTGCAAACATACACTCTTGCAATGGTAGAATTAGCTACATAATAATCTGAACATTCCTCTGAACATGTTCTAGCACCCAGATAAGACATTTGCTTGAGAAACATGAATAATTACCTCCTAATTTTTTATTTACATTGCATAAACGCAATTATTCCACTTTCATTGTCTAATCATGAAAACTAATAATTGTCAGATGAGATAATTCCAATTATTTAAAGTAATTGTGTTTAATTAAATATGTATTTTTCTTCATAATTTCATTCAGAAAGATAAGCTGTCATTTTAGATTTATTACATGTGAACTGATATTTTTGATGTACATGTCGATACTGTGAATATTTACTCAACATTAAAACACAAAATGATAGAAACGTCTCTTTATGAGGTAACTGCAGTTTAAAAAACTGGACTGAACCGCAGCACTTCCTTTAAAAAGAGTTTATTTTTCTCCTTCTGCATACATTATATCTAAAATGTTTAAAATTTGTGAGTTAATACCTCCTATTGTCCAGCTAACCAAATATATGGGCCTGGTCAGCATCTAAATGTGGTCAGTGACACTGTTTGTCCATGTCTCTACCTACAGGAATGACTTTGTCAGTCTTTGTCGTTCTGCTGCTGACAGTAGTCTATGAGCTCCTCAAAGTGTGGAAAATCACTCTGGCGAAGCAGTTTGATCATCCTTCGGTCCCTCCCGTCCCTGC
>BRDA01008855.1:0-11392 GCA_036984385.1 Crenuchus spilurus
GAGAGAGAGAGAGAGAGAGAGAGAGAGAGAGAGAGAGAGAGAGAGAGAGACAGACAGAGAGAGAGAGATGGAAAGAGAGAGAGAGATGGAAAGAGAGGGAGAGAGAGAGAGAGAGAGGCAGAAACAGAGAGAGAGACAGAGAGACACAGAGAGAGAGAGATGGAAAGAGAGGGAGAGAGAGAGAGGCAGAAACAGAGAGAGAGAGAGAGAGAAACAGAGACACAGAGAGACAGAGACAGACAGAGACAGAGAGACAGAGAGAGAGAGAGACAGACAGACAGAGAGACAGAGAGAGAGAGAGAGAGAGAGAGAGAGAGAGACAGACAGACAGACAGACAGAGAGAGAGAGAGATGTTCCAAAGCAGTGATGACAGACCAATACATAAAGTTTAAAATTTAATACATGGATTTGAAAAGCTCTGATAGTTTTGAAAGTTTTCCCCTTCTGACTGAACAGCAGTTGAACGAGTTAAAACAAAAGTCAAAATCAAGTTACATTAGAAACTGAACATGAAATAAAACCTGACTGTATCATTTTTGAGTTGCTCTTCCTTGAAAAAACACAGACAGCGTTTTAAAGAACATTTTACTCTTCTTTCCCAAAAACAGGTTATAACACAATCTATGTACAGCAATACATGTGTTTATGGAATAAATGTTAAGACACAGAGAAAAACAGAAGTGAGTAAATATATTGTATTACAGCACAGGAGGAAGTGGAGCCTTTAAGGTGGATTCTTAAAATATACGTATAGACTACACAGGTTTGTTTTTTTCTGATTTATCATTTTTAACATCTCCCAATACAGGTATCACTAAATTGGCCCAATTATCCAATCACAGCAATAGTTTATCAGACTTATCAGAGCTGCTGGAGATGTTAAACACTGTGTCACTCACTGTCCTCTATTAGACACACCTACCTTGTTGGTCTTGTAGATGTAAAGTCAGAGACAGCAGCTCAGCACAGTTTGTGTTGGTCCTCTAGTCCTGACCTTAGCTAGTTGGTGCACTATTTTCACTCCAGCAGTGACAGTGAGGTGAACATCAGCAGCTCTGCTGTGTCTGATCCACTCAACACACACTAACACACCACCACCACATCAGTGTTACTGTGCTGAGAATGATCCACCTGCTCTGTGAGGGTCCTGATCACTGAAGAACAAGCTGAATAAAGTCTACAGAGAAACAGATGAACTACAGTCTGTAATTGTAGAACTACAAAGTGCACCTTTTCCATGAATCTGACAATATAGACGAGTGCAGATACAAGGAAGTGGTTTTAATAATGTGGCTGTTCACTGTATAGCTGTGTAACTACTTACTACCCACCTCTATATATGAATCAGATATCAGCTTTATCTATACTGTGGCACGACTTCCGTTTGTCAATATCTGGAGTATGTATGACCACTGTAGCGTATTCTGTCCCTTGTCCAAACTGGATGGTATGAGGAGAGCTTTGAGGTGCTGCAGGGTGGACCACAGTGGCGTAGCACAGATCTTCTGCTGTCTGTCAGCAAAAGAAGAGCTCAGTTACATTTCACTTATGAAGTATTCCCATTTATTGAAACTGTCAAACAGATGTATTGACAGAAATATTACTTGCGTCTCCTTTTTGTCCCCATCTTCTTTATCATCGCAGACTGCTGTGTGAAATGAAGCCAATATGAAAAATGAAAGAAAAAGCTGAATTTTAAGTCTTGTTCACCTCTGCTATAAAACGCTAAAAGTAATTCTAAATCATGTCACCATGGACTTATTTATAGGGCTGAGGACTATGTACATACAGTTCTATGTTGTATTGTATCATATAATGCATACACACACACACACACACACACACACACAAATCTAGTGAAATGTACTTAAATACCTCAGTCAGTGTGAAAAAGACTGACATGTATGATTACAGTGCAGGTAAACAATTTCTGATGACTAATATCTGCGGCTATAGGAGTGGAGGCCGGCGCCTGTCCAGCTGTCTCAATCAGTCATCTGCCACTGCAGTGAGACTTTAAAGTCTTCAGTTATCCTCTTGGACACAGCACTAGACATTAGTTATCTCACCCTGAGAATTGTGCAAAGGTCTGTACATAATGTATCAGTGACAGTACATGAGGAAAGTGTTCATGGTGTGACTGTACTGGATAATAACTCCATTCAGAAGACACAACAGTCATTTCTGAAAGAGTTTGGAAACAGAGCTCATGTTCATGTTTAGCGCATGTTTTGTCTTTTTCAGGCAAAGTGAGGTTTATTGAATCCAAATTTCATCATATGTTAATTAGTATTACATTTATTACAATTGTTTGGGTAAAGCAGCAAATGGGACACCCTATATTAATATACATGTGTACTTTGTGAATGGTCACACTTTTGACGTTTGAGGCTTATTTTATTTTATTCCAGGAGAGATGAATAGAGCCTTATCTACAGTTCCTTTGCTGATAGATGCTGGTGATGTTATTAATAATATAATGTTATATGGTTAGATGACAGAAGAAGTGTGAAACCTCATAACTCAACTATTAGGGCCGCTAACTTGCCAATTCATTCAGTTCTTTTATACTTTAACATTTATATTTTTACTTCAATCGTTATTTTAACAAAAACCTTACTTTAACTTAAGTACAGATGATTATATGTGCCGCTTTTTAAAACACCAAACATTACAATATCCAAACTTACTCAGGTTACATTCATCTCTGTGGCATTTCTGAACCTTGTATCTGTATTCACAAATAAAACAGGACAGGTTAACAAAAGCTACAAATTATATGAGAATTACAATACTTTCAACTATGTTACACCACTGACCTTCTGCTACGATAAGATGCTTTACTCCCTAAAACAAAACCATTCACAGAAAATGTAATATATCAAAAAATTACATTTTGTTTAAAAGGTCCATTTTTGTTCATAAGTTACTTCATATTCATTACAAAAAAGTGACATATTTCAAGTTTTTTTATTAATCAGTTTGGTCTGTAGTTGAATATTAATATCAGATTATTAGAATATTTATTTCTGACTATAAAGAGTATAAATAGTGTGAATCTCTCAGAGCTACAACTGTCAGATTCCTAATATCAACACTCCTGAACCAGAGACAACAGAAGTGTCTTACCTTGACTAAGCAGAACCAGAACTACAGTAGACTGTTACTCAGTACAAAGTGCTCTCAACACCTACCAGGAGATTTTAGAGCACTTCATGCTTCCATCTGCTGACAAGCTTTATGGAGATGCTGATTTTCTTTTTCCAGCAGCTGATAAAGTGTTAAAACTACTTCCAAATGGTTTGCTAACCATGAAATTACAGTGTTTGGCCAACTTGTAAACTATAAGTTGCAACATTAAAATGCAAAAAAGCATTAAATGTCACTTTATATGTAATGAACATAAAATATATAATAGTTTCCCCTTTTTATCATTAAATTATAAACACTGTAATGTTACTGAGCAGTATCATACCATGCCTAAACTCACCGTTGATGCATATGAAGCAAAGAAAAACCAAAGAGAAGATGACAAGACAGCAGACGACAGAAAGTCCAATGACAGCATATGACAATGGTAGAGCTATGAGATGAAACACCAATTACTATTACAATAACTGCTCTATGTATATTTATAGAGCTTAAGTCTAAAATGTAATAATGTCTATTTTGGACATAACTGGGTTTGCAAAATAATAAATAAATAAATAAATAAATAGTCAATATACACTTATGAGCCAAAACATTAAGACCACAGGTGAAGTCAATAACATTGATTAACTTGCAACAATGGTCCATGTGAAAAAGGTGATGTCAGGTTTGAGAAGGCAAGTATACAAATTACTTTCATTGTTGTTGTAAGAGTTAAATGTAAAAGAAACATATTCATAGCAAAACATGTATTGAAATAATTTAGCTTATGAAAGAGGTAGCCAATGGAATGGTTCTTTAAAGAACATTATCCATTATTCCAAAGAACATTAAAATGTTAGAGAACATTTTATTGTGACAGAGCCCCAAATCATTTATAAAATCAATTAAAAATATTCTTACTTATTATCCACACTTGTACTGCTCTGTTATTGCTGCTACAGTATCCAGATTCATTCATCACATTGGCCAGCAGGTATATGCTGAGAATTTTGCCTCCAGGACTATACAGCACTGTGTTGCTCACATTGAACATGCATGTTGTCTTTTCAGGGACCAACTGTTGAGACTTTATCTCACTCAGATTGACAGAGTTCTGCAGAGTACCACTGCCCCCAGCTCAACAGAGAACAAAAAAACAGTTCATTATAATAATGCAGTATTACTCTAAAATTTTAGGCAATATTGGCCCTGCTGGAACTCAACTAGTGCTAATACTCATTAATTTACTGTAACGTCAGGAGATCTTTTATGTATTATTATTCTTTTATTAACAACTGTAACTCCCAATGATGATATTAATGAACTGGATAAAGTACATAAAATTCAACAGTTACACATTGTAAGTATGTGTAAACAATATCACTGCTAGGGCCTGGCTTATTACACTCAGTATAACACTGTACAGGGGTTTTAAAAATATATTTAATATGTTTTCAGGTTTGATATGATTTTCAAATATTTAACATATAAAATTTCTTAATATTTATATTTATGGTCCTGGATTTAAGATACCATCAAACATAATCATTATTATTATTAATTATTACTATTATAACTATTATAATTATTATTAATAATAAAATAATAATGATAATAATAATTATTATTTATTTATTATTATTATTACTCTTACTATTATTATTATCATCATCATTACTATTATTACTACTACTATTACACCCTAAAAACATTCTTTGGAGTCATTATGCCTATACAGATTGTTCAACATAACTGTTCCAATTTATGACAAAACTAAATTCAAGGTTCTCTTAAGACCCTCTTATATGTTATTACTCCAAAACAACCTTTTATCAGCATTAAAAAATTCTTAGACAACACAGCTGATTGCAGCCAAGACACAAATCTTTTATGCAATTCACGTCAAATATTGACTTATACTGGTTCTGTTCCATTTTTGCTGGAACTGTATATTCTTTACTTATTAATAAATACAGTTTTCTGCAACAGATCAGACACACCAGATTAAATCCCAGAACAAAAAGCATGTTAATGTACTTTTAATTCACAGACATTTGTTTAAATAAATATTGTTACATTTTTTCATAAATTCAGGAATTTGCTTTACACTTTAAAAATGTTTATAAAAATGACATTTATTTCCTACCAAGGATATGCTAACTTTTGCACCATAACCCTTTTTTCCCCAGAATTAATATTTTGATTTTGTTTCCCTAATATTCCATAACACATAAGTATTAGATCATCTAAAAAAAGAACATCAGAAAATGTAATTTAATTTACATGATTTACATAACAGTTCATAATTGAAAATTAAAAATGTTAAAATTAAACATTTCAGAAATTCAGAATCTCACATTGTATTTCAATTTGAGTTAGAGTTTTCAAACAGTATCAACATTAAAATAAAGCTTGAATTTGCTGCTTTTCCATGTAATGAATATGAATACATTCCAATCTGACTTAAAAAAATAATTTTAATATGAGTTAGATGAACACTAACATTATCCACAATACACTAATGTGAAGATGCACTAATAGATTGAATAATGACAGCAAAATGTATTTACCTGCATTTAGCAGCATGGCTGCAATTCCCCCTGAAAGGTACAAAACCACACTATAAAACTAAGGATAGATAACTCAACAGCATTCCATAAACAAAATCCTATTTAATACTTACAGAAAAAACACTGCTGCATCTGAAGGATCATGACTCTTAGTCACAGCACAATGCATGTAAACCATCTAACGGAACTGAAACAGGATGTATGTAAATGAGCCTTAAATTTCTTTTTACTAACATAAGCTTTGCACATGTTGGACACTAGTTCTCACAAGAGCTATTAAAAGACTGTGACTAAAAATGGGATAATTGTCAACATGATCTTTATGGAAAAGTCATTGGAAGAAAACCTTCCCTTCATCCTCATCACAAAGTTCAGCAGGACAACATCTAAACAAGTGCTATGGACTGAAGTTAAAACAGAACATTTTGCTAAAAAAAGGTCAAAATGCTGCTTATTTGTAGAAAAAGTGGTGCAAAGTTTCAGGAAAATAAGACCTCTCCAATTCTTAAGCATGGTGGTGGATAAATCATGAATTAGGCATGTGTTGGAGCCATAGAGAACACATCACTGGTAGAGGAAGAATGGATTTAATTAAATGCCAGCCTGTAATATCACAAAATTTGAAAAAAAATAAAAATAAATAAATAATAAAAAAAAAACAGAAGATGAGAAGAGGATAACTTCTACAACAGCATAATGATCTTAAACAACACTTCAAAATCCACAACTGAATGCCTTAAGAGGTACAGGCTGAAGATTTTGTCATAGCCCTCACAGTGCCATTACCTAAACAACACTGAAATACGACAGAGCTCAGAAGAGCAATATGTGCATGATGACCCAAGAAACTTACAAAACCTGAAGCTTTTTGAGAGGAATGACAAAATACTTACAGTCAAAAGGGGTAATGATACTCTGCTTTAAACCAAAGGCAATCACAATGGTCTTTAATGCCATTATTTTATTAGAATTCAGACACTTTTCCAAATTTTTACAATTTAACATGTCTGTTTTTATTGTCTATGTAATACATACAGAATTCTTCACTCCATCAACAAATCAGCAAATTTATAAAAACTGTTGAAAGTTTTGAAGGTTAGATGGTAGGATTGCCAAATTTTAGTATTTAAAAGCTTTAATATTTCCCATACCTGGTGAAACTTTAGTACTGACCATGCTGAGCATCCAAACTTTAGATTGTGAAACTGTAGAAGTTGGAAATAAAAAAGTAGCCTTGCTAAAAAAAAAAAAAGTGTTCTTTATTTGAACTTTATGCTTTTTGGAAATCAGGTCATCGTTCTACTATGGTAACTTTTGAACAGGGGTGCCCAAACCTTTGCATGCCGCTGTAGCAGCAGTTATATTGGTTCTCAGCAACTTTCGTTTCCATCAGATGGATACAGATGTGTACATATCACAGGAAGTCATGGACCAATAAGCATGAAAAAGAAGGGGAAACAGACCTCCCTAGAGATTAAACTACATCTAAGCCATCTCTTCTTTCACCCATGATAATATCTTGCCATTTTGTTGAACTGGATGTGGACATATGTGGTCATATACGGACTTGCCTCTAAAGTTAATAGTAGCAGATTATTGTCAGAGTGTAGAAATGTTTCAGGCTCTTGAAAATACAGAGCTCATAGATTCATGAGTGACTGTATTGTAACTTAAGTTAACCTGTTTATCAGAAAAGTGGAGTAATTGTTCTCAAAAGAGAGTACACAGTTAATTGAGGTTTGAACATGTATTTAGGTTAAAACATTTGATTAAAACAGTCATATGTTGAGATGAAAAAAAAAACTAAAATAAACCAGAATTTCAAATGAAACGTTCACTGTTTAAAGGTTGCAATGAAATACAGTATGTGCATTTTTTTATTTATTACTGATGCTCTGATGCGGCAGCAGTTTCCTGATTTGTGTCGAGGTTCAGGGTAGAAATGGCTTCATCTAGCAAGACTGAAGGTGAGTCTTCTTTGGCCAGCAAGTTATTTTTGCGCAGGTGACAGGCCTGCTGATAGGGTGGTTGAATTGGAGGCTGGGTTGGTGGCAAATACTGATACTCCTTACTGGAATCAAGCTGAAATCAAACACACACGTCATATTTGGGGAAAACATATCAGCAACTAAGGCTATATTCACATCAAAATTCAGATATTTAGTAGAAACATTTACAATAACAGTCTGTAGTTTACATGGTCATCAGTGTTCATACAGTATACTGTATGTAATTTGGATCTCATTATTGTTTACTATGAATGTCTCAAATCAAGTGTTTGTTATTAGTGTGAGACAAGAATTCCAGTAACTTCTTTGTTAATGTCTTCTCATGTAGTGTCCAGAATATGAAGCTTCTCAGCCTGGAATCCTTAATTACTGGACAATTCAGGAGGACATGTTGAATCATGATCATCTACATTTAGCACAGTTCAGTGTTTCCTCTATTCTGAGAAGAAATGAGTGTCTCGACTGACATATACAGCATCTTATGATTACTGATCGATTTCTGAATGAAAGAATGGATTTCATGCACTGTTACAGTGGTAACACTTTATAATAACGTTCATTAATAGCTAATTAACTAATGATTAATAACTGAACAAATCATTAGTTCATGAGAATTCCATTTACTAATGATTTATTAATGATTTACTAATGATGTGTTAAAATTAGCAAAAATGAATACAATCATTAGTAACTACATGAAGTGTCATTTATAAACATTTGTTCATGTTCAAATTCTCATGAACTAATGATTTGTTCACAGTTATTAATCATTAGTTAATGGCTTATTAATGAAAATTATTATAAAGTGTTGCCGTTACAGTTCTGCCATCTGTTCTGTATAATTTTGGATAGGCTGTAGATCTGATTATGGAATAGGATAAATTATTTTAGTTCATTTTTATTCTCAGTAGCAGCAGATGGGTACCTGTAGTGGGTAGGTCTTGTCCGAGTCAAAAGCACTCAGGTCTCCACATGCAAGGAAAGGCACTATAAACCTGTTTGGTCCCTCCAGCTGATTAAAATTTACATCTGAAAAAAAATCAATAGAAACCATCACATTACATAAAAGGAAACATCAGGAGATCAGTTAATTTATTAACAAATAAATACAATAGTACACTATAAACATCTAACCTGACAGGTATGCGAGTGCTTGATTTAAAAAATAATCAGGCATTAAAGTTTAATTTTAATGAAGTCTGCATGAATATCCACATTTACAAATTTCCACAATTCCTTTCTAATCCTGGCTGACCTGGGTTGGTCTGTGGAGCAAACGTAAACATCACCATAAGAAGACCATTACCATATGAGTGATCCAGTAATGGGTTTGACATGTTCGGAACATAACCTTCAGGCGGAGAGTAATTCTGACACACCACAAATGCCTCTTCAAAGAGAAAAAAACAAAACAAAAATTCAGACATTTCAGTATTGCATACATTTTAAAGAAGTACTTTAAATACTTTTAAAAGTTTGGAGATCTGGTAACATAAGTAATGGCAGAGGAAGAATATTTTGTAATGCTGATTGTACTTCAGACCTTCCTAGAATAGAAGTTAATATACGGTCATCATATCCTCATCACTAGCGTGTTTACATTGATCCAGAATCTTCTTTCTGAGTCTGTAAATGTGATGCTATGTAAAGATGCCTGCTCTGATTTTGGTATTTAAGGACATTACGTCTTTGTAGACAAACCAAGAGATGATTACTGACCACAGGTGAGTACCGGGTCATCTGAGAATCTCACATAGACCTCTTCCTGTGGAAGCTGAGGAAAACAAGCCCTCTCTATGGAGTAGCAAAGAATCCAAAGTGTCCAAAGTCCTGTGTTAAGTTTCTACAGCCTTTAATGGTTTGTGGTGCCATATAAAATGCTGGAGATGTTAATTTCCTTTTCCAGCAGCTGCACACAGTGCCAAAACTACTATTTACCATGATATTACTGTGCTTGACTGGCCAGCCAACATGACTCTTTGTGGTACAATCAAGAGGATATTCACAAGAAACACAGGACCCAGCAATACAGATGGGCTGAAGTCCACTGTGAAAGCAACTTGGGCTTCAATAACACTACAGAAGTGATACAAGCTAGCTGATTATTTTCATGCCCCTCTGTATCAATGCAGTAATTTGTGCCAACCAAGTGTAAAAAACATACTTGTCAGAGGTTGGACATTTCTGTATTATTCATTGTTTTCTGTTTGATGTTATGAAAAATTATAATAATCTGAGACTGGATTTCTCATTTACATAAGCTATATGCCAAAGTGATCAACATTAAAACAAGAAAAAGGCTTGAATTATGTCACTTTATGTGTAATATGTTATATTCTTTTATTAAATAATGAACAAAAGTTAACTTTTACACAATATCATAATTATCTTGTGTGTGACTGTGTGTTTGAGTGCACAAGTCTAACTCTGGAAACAGACTGTTGTGTTGGGGTGTTGTGGAGGTGGAGGGAGTGTATATTGACGGAAACAACTTGGTTATTTAGGGGATTATTAGAGTTGAAATAAATAGCCCAGAAGTTTCCATCTCTCATCAACACACATTCAGATCAAAAGTAAGGTTTCACAATCTAGTGGATGTGGGCACAGTGGTTTTTAGTTTTAAAAATACAAAAAAGCGCTGATGTAGAATGAGTTTTCATAAATATTCAAAAAATATATTCATTTTTATAGTCTACAGTAAGTCATATTGTGCCCCTAAACCACACTGACTAGTCTGTGATACATTTTAAGTGATATGAGACATTTCGGTGCTGTATTTTGACTAAAACAAGTGAGCAATGATGTTTTGACTGATTGACTATATCTGGGGCGAGTGGACAATTGTGTGAAAATGATTTAAAGATGAACAATTAATGTAAAATTTTATTTTTCAATAATTGACCTCACTGTACTCACCTATACTGGAGTTGCGGCTGCTGCGTGGTTTAGTACAGGTCACTGAGCTGAAGAAGATTTTGAGCTGAGAGTACAGCAGAGTCACGTCCTTTCCTCGAAATATCTTCACACACAAACAGTCACAACTGAGTTCAGTTTCTCCCAAATCTTCATATTTGGATGTTCTACAGTGCCTTGTGAAAGTATTCACCTCCCTTGGCATTTTTCATGTTTTGTTACCTCAAAACCTTTAAATTTTAAAACATTTAAAATTGATTATTCTAAGTGGCTCAGCAGGCTAAGGCGCTGACACTATGACCAGAGGATCACGAGTTTGAATCCCAGTCATGCGGTTTGCCATCAACATCAACATCAGCCATCAACATCAACATTGCCATCAACATCAACATCAGCCTGAGAGATCAAAAATTGGCGGTGCTCTCTCTGGACAGGTATATGGCACTCTCTCCCCATCACTTTCATACTACAATGTCTGCTGGCTAAGGCATCTACCGATTGGTCCAATCGGAGCTAGGGATCCTCTGCTTTCCTCTGAGCGTGTTGGCTCCCCAGTGATGGTGTACCAGCGGTAGTTTTAAAAGAGGCAGCGGACACATCAGACACATTGAAGGAGGCTTGTGCTTGTCTTCACCCCCCTATAGTCACGGACATTGTAAAGTGATGGGGAGAACCCCTAGCAGATTGGATGGGTTAATTAGCTGCTACAACATTGGGAGGGGGGGGAAATGGCCTAAAATGCTAGAAATAATATTAAAAATAAAAAT
>BRDA01008856.1:1632-19944 GCA_036984385.1 Crenuchus spilurus
GTCTCTGTCTCTCTCTCTGTTTCTGTCTCTGTGTCTGTCTCTCTCTCTGTCTCTGTCTCTCTCTCTCTCCCCCTCTCTCTGTCTCTGTCTCTCTGTTTCTGTCTCTGTGTCTGTCTCTCTCTCTGTCTCTGTCTCTCTCTCTCTCTCCCCCTCTCTCTGTCTCTGTCTCTCTGTTTCTGTCTCTGTGTCTGTCTCTCTCTCTGTCTCTGTCTCTCTCTTTGTCTCTGTCTCTTTCTTTCTCTCTCTCTCAATAATGCTTTTCTCCACTTGCAGTGCAGCACCACTTGGCGAGTGTTCAGGAGAGGAAGATTAAACATGAAAATGATGCCGTGCAGTTTCCATACCATGGTTAGAATACACATACACACACACACGCACAAGCACACACACACACGCACAGGTAACTCTTTAGGTGTTCACGTCAGCACTGAGTAGTCCCACACACTCTGTCTCAGTCTGGTCCTAGATGCCACAAATATGTGTGAGTGTTTGTCAGTTAAATATGAATGTCCTTCTTGTGTGTGTGTGTGTGTGTGTGTGTGTGTGAGGGGGGGGGAAGAGAGAGAGTTTGAAAGAAAACAACAGAGAGACAGAGATTATTCATTTAATTCTGTTCATTTTGATGACTCCTGGTAGATGGATATTGTCAGATTAGTCTGTTCTGATTGAACTGAGAGAGAATTAGAGTCATTTCATTCACATCAGTATATCATTTCCACATTAAAACCATGTATTACACCTCAGTACACTCAGTGTCAGAGCAAAACAACATGTTTTTGGCATAAATGTAGTCTTCTGAGTTTGCACGGTGCGTTAGCGGCTAAAGCAGATCTTGATCACTGTGTTTCTGAATGTAATCGGCCTGTGTGATATTACAATGTTGCTTGTGTCCCTGCATGGAGCCTCTAGTGGTGCTGTGATGTACTTTAAGTGTGTGTTTGACTGTAGTAAATGTGATTTAGCTCTTTCTCATTTGACGTACGCTGCCATCTTAGGTGAACAGGATATGATGATATATGTAATGTCGGTCAGATTTCTTTGTGATCTGCCACTGAGGCTCTCGAATGTATTTCATCTTCATCAAAAGATTGTTTACATGTGTTAACTTGCAGCTGTTGATCATGTGAAGGCTGACATTAAAGTAAAAAGCTGACACATACCAAAAACTGAGAAATCCTAAAGTTCTCGGAAATATTTCAAAGGCTGTACTTTTTCCCGCACACTGAACTATGAACAGAAGACAGTGTATTTTCTTGTTTTAAAATAAATGAACAGATCTGGTAACACTTTATAATAACTTTCATTAATAAGCCATTAACTAATGATTAAAAACTGTGAACAAATCATTAGTTTAATGAGAATTTGAACATGAACAAATGTTTATAAATGACAGTTCATGTAGTTACTAATGATTGTATTAATTTTTGCAAGTGTTAACAAATCATTAGTAAATCATTAGTAAATTATTAGAAAATCATTAGTAAATCATTAATAAATCAGTAAATCATTAATAAATCATTAGTAAATCATTAATAAATCATTAGTAAATCATTAGTAAATCAGTAAATCATTAATAAATCATTAGTAAATCATTAGTAAATTATTTGTTAATGAAATTCTCATGAACTAATGATTTGTTCAGTTATTAATCATTAGTTAATAAGCTACTAATGAAAGTTATTATAAAGTGTTACCCAATATATAGAACTAATAGGTTATTAAGTGTCTCTTCAAAAGCTATAAATAAAATAACACATCCTCTACAGAGAACTGTCAGCTCCACTTTTATGCAAATTTAGTCTTTAATACTGGATTTAATATATTGGACAAAATACATTGAAACAATAATAGTACAATGTTTGCAGGAGCAAGGTGGTAGTACGCAGGTGCTGTACATTGTTATATACTTTATTTTACACTTTTTTAATAACTGTTACTCTTAATAAATACTATTTCTATTTTTTTGCATTCACAGCCCAACCTCCCTGATCTTTTGTTTACATCTTTACATGCAATAATGGCATCGACAAACTTAAAAAAGAGATATCATATGTGACGTTCTGCAGAAACCGGTTGGAGAAAAAGCCAAAAATGGAAAAAAAAAAAAAGTCCAAAGTGACGTTTTAGCGCAGTGTGATTGTGTATGTTCTGCCATTTCTGAAATTCACTTCATTATTTGTTAAGAACTTTATGGTCACATTACTTTTCTTACGGAGATGCAACCCTGATAGCATTTATGCTACGAAAACTTCTTCACTGAAAAGCACTCTTCCCTGATACAGCCACTGCTTCCATACCTGCCAATATCAGGCTGTAAAGGGAGATTTTCTGGTTATGCTAAATCTTTCCAGTGGAGAACATTCGTAGTCTATTTAAAGAGTCCACACTTACTTTACTTACACTTTTAAAAAACTGCCTGGTGTCAAAATATTGGCAGCTTCAGCCTCAAAGACCCACCTCAGCCATATGATGCAGGTCAGGTTGGGTCATATGCTCACCTCTGCCTGTGTTGGGTTGCCAGATACTATGACGTAAATCTCACAAATAAACTTGTGAAATTACAAATCCCAGTATGTATCGATATGTGTCTGCCCAAGACAATATTGTATGATCAGCATTCAGCAAATAAATGTAAATTGTGGTCTAAATGAATAGAAAATGTCATATTTAAGTTTGTTCAATGTAGAGGATGTGATACGTTTATTTGACTCGCACTAGTACGTCTGATTTTAAACTTTTCTTTGTGTAGTCAGTCCTGGTTGTGGTGAGATTAGGCCCGCGGTATCACTTCTGATAACCATGTACCCTTCAGGCCTTTTCATAATATTTATAGTATTATTTTTAAAAAAGCAGAAATGGAACGAAGGAAAAAGAAACGAGAGAAAAGAAACAGCTCCCGTATTCTGCCTTTACACACTCCCACCTGCTGCAGACTTAACACACATTTACACACACCCACGCACACATGTCTAAAGACACAGACACACACATATAACCACAGTGACAAACTGAAACCAAGGGATTTAAGCCTAAATGGGATTTAATGCTTTTAATATAGAGAGGGGAAAAAATAACAGAAACTGAAAAGTTTAAGAAAGAACGTTACAGAATCATGCCAGGATGTGTTCGAGCCATTTTTGTATGTGTGTGTGTGTGTGTGAGTGTGTGATTTTGATAATCTGCCACTGATGCTCTGTCCTCCTGTCACTTTCTCCCACGTTTTCTCACCTCACCATGTTATTTTCACCCCCCCAACAGTCTCACAATATATATATCTATCATGTTTTTCTTTATCATTTTTCCCCTCTATCCATCATTCTGTGCTGGGGGATGCGTAGGAGCAGCTGCTGAGCTGACTGTTGACATAGACTTATACTTATTGACTAATGCAGTCCAAGAATAGCCTGGATTTGGTTGCCTGTTGGATCGCTTTAGATGTGTTTTAGTTGTGTAGACGCTAAAAACTGACATGGAACATACACTTGTTCACAAAATTCAAGTTGCAGTCAAACGAGCCATGCTCTGTGCTGTCAGTTTATCTGACATACTACTTAGCTCACTCTCAGAAGTCTAAAGTTTTGCTCTGTATTCAGGTAATTACATTATTCATTACACAAGTGCAGGTCCAGAGGTCCAAAAGTCTTCAAACATAGCTGTAAGATATACTTAAAGTGCTTTCTCACAGAGGAATTTGACCACCACTTGTGACCCACCTATGCACACACACACACACACACACTAGTGAACACACACTAGCTGGTAGGGGTCAGTTGTTTTAGGTCCCTTATTCAAGGGCACTTCAGCCGTGTCTTTTCAGTTCAGGGGATCAAACCGGCGATCTTCTGATACCAAGTTCGATCCCCCAACATGAGTGTGGCTTAAAAACATCAGATTCTCTTGAATTGAAGCTAATAATCAGACTATTCTTGAGTGGATTTGGTCAAGTCATCAGAGACCTCTTAAATTTTTGTTCTGTATCGGCAGGTTCAGACCCACAATAAACAAACTTTTCACCCAGTTATAATAAAACACAAATAGTTATGCAGATTTGAAGCAAAGAACCTTCGAATAGAAGCTGATGCTTAGAAGCTTAGAATGAAAGCTTAGAATAGAGTTATGAGTTAGAATTAATTTTATTTATGTGGGCTAAGACGCTGACACTATGACCAGAGGATCGCAAGTTTGAATCCCCGTAATGCTGTTCGCCATCGACAGCCAGGGCCCAAGAGAGCAAAATTGGCAGTGCTCTCTCTGGCCGGGTAGATGGCGCTTTCTCCTCATCACTTTCACATTGCAATGTCTGCTGGCTCAGGCGTCTACTGATTGGTCCATCGGAGATGAGAATCCTACGCTTTCCTCCGAGCGTGTTGGCTCCCTAGTGACGGTGTATCAGCTGTAGTTCAAAAAGAGGCGGAGGCATCGGAGGAGGCTTGTGCTTGTCTTCACCCTCCTAGAGTCAAAGTGATGGGGAGAGCGAATGGGATGTGTTAATTGGCTGCTACTACACTGGGAGGGGGGAAAATGGCAAGAAATACTAGAAATCAAATGATAAAAAATGTAAAAAAAAAAAATATATCACTAATTTAATTAGAAAACCCAGAAATTAGATTTCAGCATCTTTCAGCTGAAAGTATCACTATATATTGCAGTATATTGAAACATAACCCCTGTATCATGATGCGTCCTGTATCAGGTTCTTGCCGATGCACAGCACTTAGTTAGCACGGACTGGGACCTCTGAATGTGAAAGCTCCAGTCAGCCCTAATCGATGGTGGTGGTGTTTTTCATTTTCAAAATGTACCCCAGCCCTTGGAATTGGTCATAGTTGTGATGTCACAGAGTCAGATGACCCACGGGGAGTGGCTGTAGTTTGTTTTGTATCTGACATGCTTATAAATGTTAGTTCAGACCTGACTTTGTTAACTTATAGAGGGCCAGTGCAGTCAATCAGGAGCAATGTCTCAGAGCTGTAGCAACAAAAACAGAATGTGTGATGAAGAAAGGTTAGAAAATATTATTACAAATTTCATTACAGATATTGAGACGCTACTCAATGAAATCATGATAAATGATCACCGGAGCCATCACCTCAGTGTAAATGAGTGTTCTCCAGTTCCCGCCTTACATAAGAAGCTAACGTTAAGAGCAGGATAACTGTGTTAAAGCCCCAGTCAGGAACTGCTGAACAGTTCTCACTGCTAGATCTGAATTGACCAACAGAGAACGCAGCAGTTGTACATGTTCCCGGCCACAGTCTCCATTGTGCCATCGTTGTTGTTGCTGCTGTTGTTTGGAAGGCCCTGTTGTTGCGGTGCTAAAATCTGGCGTGCTAGCTGTGGCGATTCCTGACGGGGATTTTAAGGCTGCATTATTAGTACAGGTGCAGTTTGTGTTGTAGCTTGTTTTTTGTTATTTGTTTGTTGTTTGTTATTGTTGACGTGTGGTCTCTGGCAGGGCTGTCATCTCCCGGGTCTCTAAAGAAGCCGTCGGGGAAATTCGATTTCGGCGCCCTTTCAGCTCAGACGAGGTCCCCCCGCATGGCCTTCACACATCACCCACTGCCCATGCTGGCGGGAGTGAGACCAGGTGAGAAACCTCCCCAACCCTGAGAACTCTAAGTGAAAAAGAGGGAGATGGCAGGAGGGCTCATGATGTACTGTGTTGATGTTCATATGGTGTGTAAACATTCACAACAAACGTCCACACTGATGTGAAAAAGAGTGTACAGTATGGGCCCTTTAAAGTTGTTACTAGTCCCCAATTACCCAAGTACAGTCCTTAAAAGAGAGGCGGGGGACCAGTATAGTGGAAATTTACTGAGACCCAGGATTCAACCAATACTTACCACTGGTTACAGTACTGCTTTTAACAAGTTCTTAGTATTTTTGCTTGGAAAACATCATCATAAGGGCTGTTCCATTACTTTATGAGCCCCAGACTTGCAGGAAACCAATGCTGTATGCAACATCTTGTATATTTAGACTTTCCCAGTCTCCGACACCATTTGAACATGAGTTTTAACTTCAACATTCATTTTGCTTTGTGCAAACTGAGATTAGTAATGTCAATAACAAGCTAAAGGCTACACAGCTAACAAAAACAAAGGAGATGTGCAACAGTTTGAAGTCGTAGCTGATAGCCAGCAAAGCTGTCATTTGATACATTTACGTATGTTACGTTCAATCTGAAGTTTATGCAGGGTGGCGAGCTACTTGGCTCACTGAGGCTAGATAAGCCAAATACTAGCCGAATAATCCACTCCTTCATGTGTAGCGCGGAAGCTGTTTATAAAATGAAAGTATTGAAGCAGGTCTGCAGGGAGGAGTGATGGTAAGAGATCATGTGTGTCTATGCCAACAGTACAGTTTCTGCTGCTTTGCAAAGTTACAGAAAAGAATGATGATTGTGGACGTTATCAGTATCCATTCATCTACCATTCTTCTCCATCACGTCTGTTCATTCTCTTCTCTTCTTCTCCACGCCGCTGACGTTCAGTTTAAGAGTTACATTTTCTCACCAGAAGCTTAACATCCAGCGCTTGAGTCATGGCACAGCGTCCGATTGTGTCTGCTCTTCGTTTCCTAGCGCATCAGCCTCTAAGCCGTGGCATCTGTTTTACATTTAGTCGTAAAGTACACATTTCACTGCGCGCTTACTCAGTTGAACTGTTTTCAAAACAGTATCTAAGATACACTTTCAAGTGCTGTGAGCACTAGTGCAGCGGCTTTGTTATTTTTGTTTAACTGCGTGCAGATTCGTTTGCATTACGCACCAGTTGTTTGGGAGTTGGAGTGCTCCGTTCTTTGCCAAACATGTTCATTCCATATTTCATTTTTGAATAAAAAAAAAATTAAGACTCCCCAATGAGTCATCTTGGAGATTATTTATGATTTAAGTCAGAGCGAGGGAGAGGGAGAGAGAGGGAATGGCAGGAACATTCATAACGCGTCCAAATGCGTAATTGATGCGCGACCTCTTCTCGAAGTCTAAAACTGAATGTTTCGGTCTTTGGGTTTATATAATTAGCCGCTGAGCCCTTCGCTGCTGTTTATAAGCCACAGATATGCTGTCATTCAAACTGGAACAGGACAGAAAAAAGATAAAAAGAAACAAAAACAAGTGTCAGGCGAGTGGAGGAGGAGAAAATGTAGCTACTCTTATCTTCTCCTTCTGGGCTGGCGACGCAAAGCCGCTGAAACGGCACGATAATCACGTTAATAAAGTGATGAAGACCACAACGCTCTCAGGGGGCGGAGGGTGAATGTGCCCGTTCCGACCCAGTAGGGAGAATTCCGAATTTTCCTCCTCCGTATTCCCAGCATTCCAGCGTGCTCCCAGATGTTTAATCCCGACTGGCAGCCTTGGGAAAAAATACACTGAATCGCAATCCGTTCGGGCCCGGCTGCAGCCGGAGAGAGCCAATTAAGAAAAGGTCACGAGGATTCGGAGCAGTTTTGTTTTTAAGTGGATTATAATGTGGATGTGATTATGAAAGTTTGTTTCAAGCAGAAGGCAGTGTTTGTGGAGAGAGGGAGAGAGAGAGAGAGAGAGAAGGAGGGAGAGAGAGATGATTGAGTGAGTGTTAAGTGCTGTTTTTTTTACTTGTATCTAGTCAGTAATGAAGGCTGTATTTCTTTAAGATGGGAATGGTGTTATTTTTCATTGTGTGTGTATGAGAGAGATAAAAGAGAGAGAGAGAGAGAGAGAGAGAGAGAGAAAGAGAGAGATTTGAATAGATTCAGATATACATCATTTCTACATGAATCAGATATATCACATCACAGTTAGTGCTGAATGTATTTTTTTCTGTGTGTGTGTGATGAGTGATAGAGTAAAAGAGAGGGATAAGTGAATAAAAGAGAAAAAAGATGTGAGAAGGAGAAAGATACATGACGAGTGAAAGATTTAAGAGAGTGAAGTTAGACGAGAGGGAGATGTGCGATGAGTGAAAGAGATACATAAGAGAGATGTAGGAGTAAAAGGTTAGAGAGAATTAAATGAGTTGAGAAAGACAGAAGTGAAAGAGGTAAGCGAGAACTGAGAGTTGTGAGGAAGAGTGAGAGACACAAATGAGAAAAAGAGAAAAGACATGAGACAGACGAGAACGAGTGAAAGAGATGTGAGAAAGAGAGAAGTGAAAGATGTGAGTAAGCAAGATGTGAGGAAGAGTGAAAGTGAGAGACACAAATGAGAAAAAGAGGAAAGACATGAGACAGACTAGAAAGGAGAGAGACACGAGAAAGAGGGAGACGAAAAATAGAGATAAATGAGACAAGTAAAAGATGTGAGAAAGAGAAGTGAGAGACATGAGAATGTGACAGAGTGATATGAGAAAAAAGTGAGAGATATGATGAAGTGAAAGAGATATAAATAAGAGAGTGGAATGAGATGAGAGAGAATGAGAAAGAGTGAGAGCTGTGAGAAAGAGAAGAAAGACATGAGGTGAGAAAGCAGAAACACGAGAAAAAGGGAGATAAAAAAAATAGATAAATGAGAGACAAGTGAAAGATGTGAGATAAAAGTGAGAGACGAGAACGTGACAGAATGATGTGAGAACAAGTGAGAGAGAGATGTGAGAAAGTGAAAGAGATAAATGAGAATGAGTGAAGCGAGACATGAGTGAGAGAGAGATGTGAGAAAGAGTGAAAGAGATACGAGACTTGAGAGGAGTGAGAGTGAGTGAGAGATGTGAGGAAAAAAAGGAGAGAAACATGAGAAAAGGAGAAAGAGTGAATGAGACATGTGAGAAAGAAAGGAGAGATAGATGAGAAAGGAAGCGAGATAAGTCTAATTTTTACCCACAAACGTGCAGTAACATAATTAATCACATTTAGGTTGATAAACACTCTGACCAGCTGTGACTCAGAACAAATCTGTAAATAATTTTACTTTTCTACCTTTTTTTGTCACCTACCTCAATCCACTGACCCTCTCTCTCTCTCTCTCTCTCTCTCAGGGAGTCCCCGTGCCTCTGCCTCGGCCCTCCATTTTCCCTCTCCCTCCATCATCCAGCAGTCCAGCCCGTACTTCACTCACCCCACCATCCGCTACCACCACCACCAGGACCCCCTCAAAGAGTTTGTTCAGTTCGTCTGTGCTGATGGCACGGCCCAGCCCGGCGCTCAGGTAACACGCTTACATCACGCTTTCATCTACACACAGACATCTCACAGAGATTCAAATTTAGCACATCATAAATTCCTCCGCAGTTTAATTTGATCATGATTATTGTACAATTCAGTCCTCTTTTAATCTTTAAATCTAATTCAGATTATGTTTCATTATAATTCTTTGTTATTAAATGCATCATTCATCTTTAAACCTAATCTTAAGATTTTGATTTTATTTTATGATCTTTCATATGATTCAGTGCATCATTAGTCTTTCAGGCTAAATCAGATTTGATTTGATTGTGACTCTTTAGGAAGTGATCAAGGAATCTTTGATTTTACAGCAATCCTTAAGGAGCTGATGGATGGTGAAATCTCAAAATTTCCTTGTAATTAAGAGCTAATGGATTTGAAAGTAGAGCCAGAATATTTTGGCCAGTAAATGAACACGTTTTGCTTTAAGTGAGCACATACTGTACAGGTGCTGGTCATAAAATTAGAATATCCTGAAAAAGTTTATTTATTTCAGTAATTCCTTTCAAAAAGTGAAACTTGTATATTATATTCATTCATTTCACACAGACTGATACAATGTTTATTTCTTTTAATTTTGATGATTATAACTGACAACTAATGAAAATCCCAAATTCAGTATCTCATAAAATTAGAGTATTGTGAAAAGGTTCAATATTGAAGACACCTGGTGCCACTCTCTAATCAGCTAATTAACTCAAAACACCTGCAAAGGCCTTTAAAAGGTCTCTCAGTCTAGTTCTGTCAGCTACACAATCATGGGGAAGACTGCTGACTTGACAGTTGTCCAAAAGATGTCCATTGACACCTTGTACAACATTGCTAAAGAGGCTGGCTGTTCACAGAGCTCTGTGTCCAAGCACATTAATAGAGAGGCGAAGAGAAAGAAAAGATGTGGTAGACAAAAGTGTACAAGCAATAGGGATAACTGCACACAGGAGAGGATTGTAAAACAAAAGCCTTTCAAAAATGTGGGGGAGATTCACAAAGAGTGGACTGCAGCTGGAGTCAGTGCGTCAAGAACCACCACGCACAGACGTATGCAAGACCTGGGTTTCAGCTGTCGCATTACTTATGTCAAGCCACTCTTGAACAAGAGACAAGAGAAGCGTCTTGTCTGGGCTAAAGACTGGACTGATGCTGAGTGGTACAAAGTTATGTTCTCTGATGAAAGTAAATTTTGCATTTCCTTTGGAAATTAAATTCCCAGAGTCTGGAGGAAGAGAGGAGAGCCACAGAATCCAGAGGTCCAGTGTAAAGTTTCCAGTAAGTGATGGTTTGGGGTGCCATGTTATCTGCTGCTGTTGGTCCATTGTGTTTTCTGAGGTCCAAAGTCAACGCAGCCGTCTATCAGGAAGTTTTATAGCACTTCATGCTTCCTGCTGCTGACCAACTTTATGGAGATGCAGATTTCATTTTCCACCTGCACACAGTGCCAAAGCTACCAGTGCCTGCTTTGAGGACCATGGTATCCCTGTTCTTAATTGGCCAGTAAACTCACCTGACCTTAACCCCACATAAAGTCTATGTGGTACTGTGAAGAGGAAGATGTGATACACCAGATCCAACAGTTCAGAAGAGCTGAAGGCCACTATCAGAACAACCTGGGCTCTCGTAACACCTGAGCAGTGCCACAGACTTATCCACTCCATGCCACACTGCACTGCTGCAGTAATCCAGGCCAAAGAAGCCCCAACTAAACACTGAGAGCTGTACATGCTCATACTTTTCATCTTCATACTTTTCAGTTGGCTAACATATATCAGTCTGTGTGTAATGAATGAACATAATATACAAGTTTCACTTTTTGGATGGAATTGCTGACATAAATCAACTTTTTCATGATATTCTAATTTTATGACCAGCACCTGTTGTAGTATTAAAATTTTATTAACTGTGACATTTCTAAAACTGCATTTTTTACACTTTTACCTCACTCGCACAGACGTGGGCATACGTATACACAGCGTCCAGAACAGTGTTTCATCTTCAACCCTGAACAGTCCACTACACAAACCTCATAATCTGTGCTGTAATGAATCTTAACTCTAACACCACCTGCTCTGTCTCTCAACACTCTGCACTGTCCTGAGCAGTGAAAGAGTTTTCAGACCATTTCTCTCTCTGTCCATCTTTTTACTTTGGAACTTCTTGTTCCATTCATTGCTCTCTGTTCACATGAGCTCATCTTCTGAGATGGTGCTGGCTGAATGTGTGTGTGTGTGTGTGTGTGTGTGTGTGTGTGTGTGTGTGTGTGTGTGTGCGCTATACAGATGTCCTGATTAATCAGAATTGGGTTCGATCAGCAGATACAAATTAATTATCAGCCATATTAATCCACTTCTGTTATGGTCATTTTACTCTAGTTTAGCTCAATAGGCATCCAGTGCTGAAAGGGGGTGTTACTAATATCTGCCAGCCAATTGGCTATTTTTTTTATATCTTCCATAGTACTGCTGCCATTCTTTCTTCATAAACTGCACATAACAGGTCTGGTGTCTATTAAATAATTTTTACATTCAGACTTTCGTGATTTTGTTTTCTAAGTTACACTCAAAGTGAAAATGTCATTTGACTTCAAACATGCCACTGAAAAACTACTAATGTTTGAGTAAGTCCCAAATAAGTTGTCCTGCTGAAGAGTGACCTCTAGTGGCGCAAATCTGAGCTGCAAGATGGACCTACATAAAGTCCCTTTAGTGCTGTGCAGACAAATAACATGTAAAAAGCTCTAAATTTGTATTGTTCAGCAACAAATTGTTATTGTTTCACATATCATAAAACATTTTCTTCTCATTGGAAGGGCTGTTTTACAAAAACCACCAACAATACCATCAACATTTTGCATATAGTCGCTGGATAAAAAAGATTTGGGCATGTGGATTTAGAGGTAAAATCCTAAAAACAACAGGTGTTTTAACCAGTAAACTGTCTCCACGTCCTTTGATGAAGTGTGCAGGACTGGACTTCTGCATGTTTTCAGAAGGTACTGTCTTAATTCCTGCAGAAACTTAAAAAAAACATACAGTGCCAGTGTTTTGACAGGTAGTCATGAGTATCTTTGGATTAAATGGCTGTTTGGGTACTTTGAGTTTATTCAGTTTACAGCCAATATTGAATGACTCTGAATTGGGGCATCCCTGTAGTGTGTGTGAGTGTGTGTCCGTGTGTGTGTGTGTGTGTGTGTGTGTGTGTGTGTGTTACACTGTCTCCCTTCACTCAGTGTGTATGTGTGTGTCTGCAGCCTAACGGGAGCGGTCAGAGTAAAATGTCCGGCTCTTTCCTGCTGCCTCCGCCTCCTCCGGTGGCGCGGCCGGTGCCCCTCTCCCTGCCCGACCCCAAACCCAGCCACACACACCCCGACGGGGGACTCGGCTCACCCACGTCGCCCTGTAAGTTTCCCCCAAACTCCACCGGGCCCCTCCACGACCTCCAAACACATCAGCAGAGTTCAGAAATTAGGAAGTCTATCTTATAGCTGGTTTCTCAGACTCAGATTAAGCCTAAACCTAGACTTCATTAACGTTAACCTCTTTAAAGAGATGGAGGTTGAACTGAAATCTCCCAGAATGCACATATGCAATCTGTTGTGTTTAGGGGCAGTCGTGTCCTGGTAGTTACGGATCTGGTCTTGTGACTAGAAGGTTGCCGATTCGATCCCCGGGCAGGTCACGACTGAAGTGCCCTTGAGCGCGGCACCTAATCCCCAACTATAAGTCGCTCTGGATAAGAACGTCTGCTAAATGCCTCAAATGTAAACGTTTACGAAACAGTGTGTGTTGTAAGCAGGGATGTCGGTGTGGACATTGTTTCAACATCTGCTCCAAATTGTTTTTGAAAGTGAAAGTAAAATTGTACCCTGTACTGTACACTAAGTAGTATGAGGCTACCTCCATACCCCTCCAGCATTCAGTCGCTGGTTACATAACCTTGTAACCTGGAAAATCTACCTTTTTTCGCAGCCCAATGTCGCCAGCTTCTAAAGATCCACACGTCCAAGTTTTCTCCTCAAGTTCCAGATTTGTAAATTTCATCCCAGACAATCTAGAATCTAGAATTTAAAGAAGCCGTCATATTTTATAGTCATTACACATAAATTGACATATTTCAAGACTTTTTTTATTTTAATGTTGATTAACATTAAATCTCCAGAATCTCTGATTATTCAAATATTTATTTTAGAGTTTGAATAAATTACTAATTAAACTGTATCAATGTTAAAAACGTATTGAAATATGTTGAATGAATTTAAAATATGAATTAAATTATAAACAAATGAACTTTTTCACAATATTCTATTTTTTGGAGATGCACTAGTGCATCTGTCAGTCATATATACATATACAGTCATTCTAATGAGTAAATAATATAATATGTAACATTTTAATATAAAATTAATATTTACATATAGGCCATGCAAATAATATAACATAATACCATTTAAACATTATTTGAGAGCTATAGGAACAAAATAAAATGCAAGGAAAGAGTAGGATATGGGCTTTTTAATGGTAAAACACCACTGTTAATTCATTTAAGTCTAGAGCCAGGTTTAATCCATGTCCAAGAAACCAGTCCATCAGTCTCATTCCAGACACTCATAGATGACTAAAGGTATAATGTTCAGGAAGGAATAAAATTAGCTGAAGAATAGAAGCCCCTCAGATCCTCAAACAAACTAATAAAAAGAAGCTGGCATGGAAATTGACCCACTTTAATGGGCAGCAAGCTATAATCTTTGACCCCAGAGCAGATGCCCTCGTGGTCCCAAACACTGAGCTAAAAACGCTTCGAGGAGAGGCTCTGATTTTCTCCCCATCCTTCCCCCCTCCTTCTCTTTCTCATCCTTTCTTTCTTTTCTCTTGTTTTTAGGTCTCTTTGTTTTTACTCTCATCATTGCCAGGATAAAAAAATATATATAAAGGCTGCTTCTAAAGATCTAAAAGATTTGACTCCCTCATCTCCCTCTTCATCATTTTTTCCCCGCCTCCTCTCTATTTTTTTTATTCCCATTTTCCTATGCTATCACTTTCTGTGCTTTTTCTCTCCTCTCCGCCTCTCTCTCAAGAGAGATCAAATTCAGGGCAGTTGGCATGGACTCCAAAAAGGCACACAGACAAACAATTAAACAGACAAACAATAAATAAAAATAAATAAACAAACAAACAAACACTGCGGCCCGTTCGGCACTCACAGAAATGAACACAAATTGAAAACGCACTCGTTTTACACTCGAGTAGCTTCACCCTGAAACAGTGTGTGTTTGTGTGTGTGTGTGTGTCTGTGTTAGGACAGTGGAGTGCTGCTGGGGTTCACGTTTGGGGTTTGTGTGTGTTGGGAGGGGTTTACCCGTCAAGAGTCGGGCAAAAGGACGGGCCTTATGAACTCCCAGAGGGCGCTGGACAAAGACCACTCCCTCTTTTTGTCCTCTTTCTCCTTCACGTCGTCTTGTTTCCTTTCACACACTGAAAAGTATTGTTTCTCATGCTCACCCACTCTCTTTTACTTGTTTCTTACTCTTTATATGTATTATATATAATGATGCAGTGTCACTAGAGAAATCTTTATGTTGAGTCTAGGGCTGCACAATACAGTGCCATTCAAAAGTCCATTATATTAATCATTATAGTGTAGATTTACAAACAAAATATACATTTAGGGACAATATTTTGGGAACCATGAGACGTAAGACTTGGGATTAAATAGTACAAAGTAATTTTTTGTCATGACTCGAAAGATATTGCAATATAATACTGACCATATGCTAGGACCATCGTGAGTCCTAGGGAGCCTTTAACCAACACAGTTAGTGAGTTATCTGCTTAAACACACTTGATTCTACTCCAATACCAGTTCTAAATCATCAAAATGTGCTGGACAGAGGCTCTCCAGGACTCTTACATTAGACAAAAGACAGGAATGAGGCACCTACGCCCAGGTGATTATAGTTTTCATTAATTTTTAAATGCATTTAATTTTATTTTTATAATAAAATATGTAAACTTCATAGAAAACACACTACAGAATGCATGAACAAATTGCTGTCAGAACAAAATTGTATATCTTTGTTTTTAATGCTGTTCATTAAATTTGACTTCATATTGTGTGAAAAACATCAGTGGACCACTATAAATGCTCCAAAATGACTTGATATAAAATATTTTAGTTCTCTTAAAAGTTCTCAAAGTTGTAAAATGATCATTTTGGAAATTAGTTTTTTTGCAATGATAAGCAGTATTACATCTCCATATCTGTAGGGTTTATACATTTAGACATGTGTTGTTCAGATGTTCATGCACTACCCGCTCTCGAAAGCTCAGAGATGAGTTGCTGGGTTTGTTCTCAAATTTTTTTTGTATTTTCATTTGGCCTTTGGCTGCTTAACTTTGCCTAGTGCCAAATATTCATGTAGTCCAATAAAAGCATGTTATTTCAGTCAAAATATTTGTCACATTCTGTTGAATTCAGTTCAGGTTTCTTACAGTATACTGAAATTATATTTTAGCATATAGTACCAGGACACACCTTCTTGGACATTCAGGGTTTTTTCATGATTTAAAAATGTTCTGCATGTAATTACTTAGTAAACAAACAAATGTTAACCAATCAGAATATGTTTATATTCGACATTCTTCACAGTAGGCACCTCTTGCTTAGATGGCAGCTTTCTTGGCATTTTCTCAGTCAGCTTTATGAGGTAGTCACTTGGAATGTCTTTCATTTAACAGCTGTGTCTTGTCAAGAGTTCATGACTTGTATTTCTTGCCTCTTAATGTGTTTGAGACATCAGTTGTGTGTCTACTTTGAAGTAAAATCTAAAACATGTTTTGGTTTGTTTAACACTTTTAAGTTTACTACATGATGCCTCATGTGTTCACTCATAGTCTGGATGACTTCAGTATTAATTTACAATGTAGGAGAAAAAAAGAAAAAACAATGAACGAGAGGGTGTGTCCAAACATTTGACTGGTTCTGTATATGACACTACAGTAGATGTTGCCATTAAGATGATGGATGGATGGATGATGACACTGCAGTAATCTGCAGCTTGAAAATATAACTGTAACTGAATTGAATTTCAAATGATAAACATAAAATTATTGTTCTGTACCACTTGATGTCCAATGATTTTGAAATGTTTTCAGCCATTTTGCTTATTTTTTTATAGTTTAGGTGATATATACCACATCATATACCACATGAAACTTGGTACACTTTTTGTTTGGGGCCCAAAAATGGAGCCATCACAGAAACACCTGGTGGATTTATTTGGCATCACATCTTCAGAGCAAAACATAACACAGAAAACGTGGCATCTATCCCACAGATTACAGTGATACCACATACAGTGTCATGTATCAATATATAAATCATTTGAAAATCAGAGTGTAGAGCTGCTACTACAGTCACAGCACAGCTACAGGTCATCAAGACTGAAGGCCGCACTAAGAAGTACCAGCTATAAAAGGCTTCTTCTTTGTCTGCACTAACATGACAATTCTGACCCAAGAGACTGATTATAAATGAAAGATTTAATGAAATATGCTTGAATGCCTTTCTGCATTTTCTCAGGTGATGCAATTTCACTGTAATTCTTCACACAAAACTAAATTCTCCGTTAACTATTAGAAGAAAAATAGAAGATTGTGGAAAAAGTTCATTTGTGTTCATAATTTAATTAAATTATTAACATTAAAAAAAGGTTTGATATAATATAAATATAAAATATAATATAAATGTAATGTAAATATAATATAAAATATAATATTAATATGAAATATAAATGTAAAATATACATATATATTATATGGTGTTTTAGTTTACCTTTAAAATGATTGAGTTTATATTTTTGAATGAATATTTTTTACAATATTTAATTTTTGGCGATGCACTAGTATTCAGCTGAACCCTTTATTGTGTTGTTATCTGGTATCACTGTAAGTGGTCAGTGTTGCTACTGAAAGGTGTTTTTGTGGCTCCATTCATGCTTTTATGAAAAGTGAACTTTCATACATCACCTGAACTATTTCAGAACAAAATCCATAAAAAGGAACATCCTTACCATCCTAAAAGTGTGACAAAGCAGTAAAGATTGTAGCTTTAAAATGACAGTACTAAAATTTTGTCCGTATCATGCAGCCCTAGTTGAAAATGTTGCTCCTTACTTATTTTACTGGCTGTTTATTATCCTCTTTTATCATAAACATATTGTTTTACACAAACAGGTTAGTGCACCCCTGGTTAAAATTGCATGTTTTAAATGAAAATAAGTTACCAAATCTTATACAGAGAACAAACCTGTGCACATTTTAATGCAAAAAGCAGCCTGTGGCACATTTTATACTGTACAGTGGTAACCCTACTTACGAGCATCCCTACTAATGAGTATTCCAGGTAACGAGTCGAGATCTCGGAATATTTTTGTTCCAGGTAACGCTCGGAATATTTTTGTTCCAGGTAACGAGTAAAATTCCAAGTAACGAGTAGCGTAAATTAGTTCAAGTATGCCAACCACTAGGGGTGCGGCGGTCATAGCATCCTCTAGATGCTGGCGTAGAAGAAGAGGTCAGTCAATACTTTTGACCGCTGTCCAGTGAAAGTGACACAAAGACAGCAAAAGGTAGTGAAGAAGAAAGTGTTACTTTTACTTTTCATATGATAAGTGTAACCATGCCATACACGTACGCCCGTCCTCCTGTCCTCTGCCAGCCTACACGAGCGCCGTCGTCTTGTTTATGTTTTAAAAAACCTATATAAACACATTATTTAGCATATTAAAGTATACTGTATATTGGCCGGCTGACATGGATTAATCAGTTTTACATGTATTCTTATGGGGAAAATGCGGGGTATTCTTATGTACATTTTGACTAATTAGGTACAGTCGGCCGGTTATATGTCATATGAAATTATACGATTTATTACACAAATATATCCAAAAAATTTTGTATTTGTTCTGCTGCCGCGAGCACATCCGACCGTCTCCTGTCCTCCTGCCCGCATGCACATACCGTACCAATGTGAATAGTATACTTTTCATTTTCATTGTGAAAGAAGAAGTGATGGAAAACGACAGAAACACAGTGAAAGTGACCTGTCGCCAGTTTTCATAACTGACTGGAGAAGAAGATGCGGTCGTAGATCTCCTACGATACTGGCGGCGTGGGG
>BRDA01008856.1:20872-34162 GCA_036984385.1 Crenuchus spilurus
TTAGTCTTCTTCTCATTGCAAAATCTCCATTCAAAATGCTGTGTAGTCCAGGACTAGGCTTAAATCAGCTGAAAATGTAAATGTTGTAACATCAATAAATGAAAAATTAAATAATGGCAATCGTGGGCTGGTGGTTAGAGATCTGGTCTTGTGACTGGAAGGTCACCAGTTTGATCCCCGGGCAGGTCATGACTGACGTGCTCTTGAGCAAGGCACCTAACCCCCAACTGCTCCCCGGGTGCTGTGGATAGGGCTGCCCAACACTTCAGGCACACCCTAGTGTGTGTTTCACTGCATGGATGGGTCAAATTCCGTTGTGTGACTTAACCAGGGGTGCACAAACTTTTGCAGACGACATGTACAAACACACACAAAAGCACATCATTTCAGTTAATTCCCCCCCACACACACAAAACTCTGACATATTTAGTCTGAATTTGGAGTCCATTGTCTGCAGCTGCCCTGAATTTGATCAGTTCAGTGCAAACAAAATTGACAGCTTCCCTTGTCAACAAAATTCAGACTAGCTTCATCAACACTGTGACCTTCACTAAGTGAACAGTCAAATAAAACATGCAGGTCACACGTGGCCTCTACTCAGAGTCAGCTGTGAGACTAAGAACAAATACACAGTGAGAGTAAAAGCTGGCGAGCGCTTCATTACAGCTCCAGAGCTGCAGAAGTGATGAGGGTTTGAAATGTAGCCCAGCTGACTTCCTTCACTTGGAGTTATTGCTCTGTTTTATTCTGTAACGGCCCTAATGACAAACTTCTGTGTATGTGTTTGAGCAGCATACTCCTCGCCAAGCTCCGCAGCTCCCAACAGGTTTGTCGGCATCGGAGCACGGGACAACTTTCTAAACATCCCACAGCAGACACAGGTGTGTATACACACTTCATTTGGATTGACATACAGTTGTGTGCAAACATTAGTGCACCCCTGGGTAAATAACTTATAGCTGATTTTCTGAGAAATGCCTTGAATGCATTCAAAATAATGATTAACAAATATTTAATAATAATAATAATAATAATAATTAATAATACAATTATTACATAAATACACTGATGTTTGCATTTTTGTCAGCTCGCATTAAAAGTGTTTACTTGAAACTGTATGCTAGCTTTTGTTTGAGGTAAAAACAGATATAAATAAATTTGATATAAAAATAATTTTTATAAAAGTACTTTTAGTAGTGACGGGGGAGGGGCAAGATGCCTGCATGGAAACCACACAATGCAGCAGGACCTGCCAACACTGCCACCATTTCAGCACAAAAGGAACCTCATGCCTGCTTTTTGTTGTAAATAGTTGTATATAACATATTTGTTCTATTTTTGGGGTCCAATACACATTAAATAAAAAAAAAACTTATCATGTGATCTAGGCAATGCTATGCTGAACAGATATACCACTTTTATTTCACTTTTATTTCATTTAAAAAAAAAAATAAAAGTATTCAAAACACTTCACTTTTTACGCTTCATTTCCCTCAAAATGCTAAACTCAGTAAATAAACAGTAAGTCTGTAGACAGTTAGTAAAAGTCAGAGATGTATTCCCTTATTTTTAAGTTTTAATACAGCATCTCATTTAACCAGGGGTGCCATAACTTACCAGTTAGTAAATGGTTAAATATATTTAAAGACTGCTCATATTTTTGTCCTCATTGAAAATTAGCATTGAGACTGAAACTCGTTCTCAAACTTGGACTTGGACACAAGTTTGGAAAGGATCGCAGCTGAAATGAAGAACTTTTTCTAAGTCACTCCCACAGAGTGACGGATTTGACTGTGTTGAGTTTGAAACTGGCTGCTTGTGTGTTTTTGCTTGTTTGTGGTTGATGTAGTGGCGTGTTTTAAGCCAGATGTTAGCTTGTAGGGAGCAGGCCCTCAGGGCATTCGGTTAGGGATGCTCCTCCTATGAGTTTGGGACGCAGCCTGGTCCACAGCTGTAGAGGTCTTACCCACTGCAAGTCTTTCATTAGGGTCAAAACCACAAGAGCCACCGGTTAGCTAAACAGTTAATCCCCAGCACATGGAGGCAATCTCTAGGGTGACTCTCTCTCTCGCTCGCTCGCTTGCTCCATCAGTGTCAAATTTAACAACATTTTAGAAAAAGAAACACATTCTTCTCAAGATGTTTGTGTACACTCATACAGCTGTAACAAAACTTGTTTTTTAAGTGAAAAGCAAACGATCGCCATTACCTGTGTACAATGTCAATTTATGTGAAATGCAGTAATCACACAAGCCAGTTTATATTCAGTACTTTCAATGTGCACATTATTTCCACATGAATAAATATATTAAATCAGACTTTTCACATAATTGTGTTCATTGCTGTTGGTTTAATATTTTATTGGTCTTATTCACGTGAAGAAGACTCCTCAGATTCGTTTCATTTTTAGAAATGTTTTACAGATTTGGTCCCGGCCATTTAAAAGTAAATTTTTAAAATAAAATAAATTCTGTGCTGTCTCAAAGGTTACTTTTTGTGGTGCGGAGAGAAATCTCACGACTGCAAACATGGCATAGATATCAGACGGACACTCAGTGACGAGTACCTGATGATTTTAAGATTTCAAGATAGAACGAGGCAGAAGAAAAAGTTGAGCGAAAGAATCACAGAGAGAGAGAGAGACAGGGAGAGAGAGACAGGGAGAGTCACGTCCCCACTGTCTGGTTGCCCCCAGCAACCAGACATGATGTCATAGGCAGTTGGACATGAACTTGGTGGGGAGCGAGTGTAAGTAAAAAGAAGTGGACACTGCCAAGGATTAGAGAGAGAGAGAGAGAGAGAAAAAGAGAGAGAGAGAGAGACTGAGACTATCTCAGTAATATAGATCTGCCAAAAAGCTAACCAATCCCTGCAGGGTCACAAACGTTCCACAAAACTCTGTTACAACTTTTTTTTATGTACAGGAAGCAAAAAGTTATTTTATCTACTTTGCCCAAAAATTCTTCAGCACACATGGACATTTACAGTCTTGTGCAGACATTTTCTGCACCCTGGATTAATGTCATGTCTTGCTGTTCTACGTGAAATGAAGTTCTTCTATAGAAAACATACTTCTTGTACTCTTTTTTTTTTTTTACTTAATTTACTACATTTACTTAATTTTTACATTACACACTGTAATCATAATGTACTATTTCAGGAAATAAGTGTGAATTTGTGCTGAAAAGTGTAGAAAAATGTCATATTTCGTTTCACTGATGTGGCCAAACATTTGCATACAACAGCAGAAATGATAGAATTATAATCTGTAAATTAAATTTTTGTTCAGTGTGCATCTTCTAACCGTGATTAAATGATGTTTCTCTTTTTTGTTCCACTGTTTTACAGTCTTGGTTCCTTTGACAAGATCCCTCTGACACACACAGACGTCATGTCTGTAGCTGAAATGGGAAACACATAGCTAAGTATGGACCGCGATTAGCATATCACACACCCCGATCAACTTCAAAAACCTGGAAAACTTCCAAGATCCTTCATGAAACCTATGAAACTTCCATGTAATATTTCAAAACCCTGTAAAACTTCCAAACGATCCTCCAAAAACCCGGAAAACTTCTACAAAATCCTCTAGAAACCTGGAGAACTTCTACATTAACCTTAAAAGAAACACACAAAAATAAAACCCTGGAAAGTTACACGTCCCTTTAGAAACTGGGAAGACATCCACGTGATCCTTTAAAAACCTGGAAAACTTCCACAAGGTTCTGCAAATCCGGGGAGAAAAAGAAAACACAGTCCAGAGAAAACAACCACACAGACAGCAGTGACGGGGGATGTTCAGAAATCATGAAAAAACAAACGTTTGGAACAAAAATAGACTTGATTCCATTCAGGATGAAGAAAAGACAGACGTCTCACTAAGTCTTTATAATATTACCAAGGCAACCTGAATATTGACCAATCTTTTGTTTTTCATCTTTTTTTGTGTGTTTTCAATCATCCAGCAGTGGTACCGCATGGCCAAGAGATTACGCTTTCATTCAGCTGCAGTCTGCGCTGATTGGTTGAGATTTGATAATTGATTTTTTTTTGTCCAATGAAAATGAAGCTAATTGATGAGACTCCACCTACATGACATCACCGTCATACTCCACATCCACTGTCAACACCATTCATCTGCACTTGACCCTTAAGCCAGTGGTATGAGTGTGTCCGGATCCATGTGATTGGACGACAAATGCCTGATTTTCTCGCTTTCGATTGGCTAATCATGATGGCTGACACTATCCAATTATGTTTGATGTGCATGAAAAATGTCCGTGACTGATTTTTTTCCTGTTTCTTTGTGTCACATAGTGACAGGCTGACGGGGAGGCAACATTTAATGTGCAGTTTACCCCGTATGCGTATGCACTATTCAAAATGAATTTAGAAATTTGATAAGGGATGAGTGTGTGTGTGTGTGTGTGTGTGTGTGTGTGTGTGAGGGTTAAAATACTGTGATAAGTACTGGCAGCAGGGCAAGCTAGCTTTGTGTACAAAAGTTTTGTTTTTTATTCTTGGCAAGCAGGCGGTCGCAGCACGATTGGGTGGCCTTGGCACCATCTTTGTCTCTTATGTACACATGCCCACACAAAACGCACACACAGAAAAATTCTTAGCAATACAGTACAGAAAATAAACAGCAAACATCTGAACAGCTACAATTAAGTGATCAGCTAATCACAGTCATATCGATATTAGCAATAGACCGAAGATTATGTGATGGATTTTAAAAATATTAAGTAATAATGTGTCAAAGCCTTCACAGATGTAATCACGACACACCAGCCATACAAAATATAATGTAACAAGAGGCTTATGTTTCAAAATCACACCAGATAAGTGTTTTTAGTTGCATTTATGAAGGTTTGTGGCACTGTCATTACCGCCATCCTCCACCATTTCAGCATCTAAACATCCGTCAGATGTTTTTGCGCAGTTGTTTTGAGGTAGTTTTCACTTTAGTTCGTTTTAAACAGGTTTTATTTTGTCAGAATTAACTGCATGCAAGTTTAGCTTTTGGTTTTGCTGTCATTTCCTGTCTCGTACAATAGCTTACAGGTGTTTTTTTTTTTTTTTTTAACATAAATTCTGGATATCAGTATTTAGATGTTTTGGTTTGGGGTCAATGCTACAGCAAAAGCCTCCACGGACTAAATCATACCCTCCGGTCATTCTTGTCACAAGTGCTCACTTCCTGTCTGAGAGGAAGTTGATCTTCATATCGCTGACCTCACTTCCATCCCATTTAATTTCAGCCGCAGCTAAATCTCCAGACTTCTATGGACTTGCAGACACACATTGTTAAAATTTCAAGTTGATTGTACAAATTGATTTAACTTAAGCAAACGTAAGTAAAGCAGTATATACAGTGCCACACCGATAATGTGAATATTGTGAAAAAGTAGTTTTTCATGATTTAACTCAAAAAGGTGTCATATTTAATATTCATTACATGTAAAGTGAGGTCTTTTTTAGTTTTAATGTTGTGGCTAGCCTGAGTAAATTACTATTTAAACAGTATAAACATTAAAACAAAAATGTCTCCCTTTACATGTAATGAATATAAAATATTTACATTTTTGAATGAAATTATTAACACAAATAATATTTTTTTAACAATATTCACATTTTTGGAAATCCAGTCTGAAGTTCAGTATCAAAGGCATTTAAAAGTAACTTTTACACATATTTTCAAACAAATCTTTGAGAATTTTTTTTTTTATATTTGTAAAATATTTTATTCAGAAATAAGTGAAGTTGCTTAAACTAGTAATGTCTACAGTTGTCACAGTGTGAAGAGGCTGCTTCGTCAAAGTTTACAACTAGGGCTGTAATAAAGTTTAGAGGCACTTATCACAATATTATGTTGTGATACTGTACTGACTCTCAAAAACAAAGTATTGATTTTAAATTCATAGTTTACGTTTAAAGACTGGTGGTAAATTTTTTAAACCCTCAGCCACTAGATAGCAGAGTTATAATCTCTCTACTCCAACAATAACGAGTAGTATGTGGGTGCACCGCTTACACCGTAAAATTAGATGTTAATAATCACATCACCTTGTCACAGTACAGCAATATATCACAATATCACATCACCCTTATATGGTAAGGCCTCGACTGGCTCAGTGGATTAAGGTGATGATCAGAGGCTCATGAGTTCGTATCCCGGTCACGCAGCTTCAGGGCATGAGAGAGCAAAATTGGCCGTGCGTTCTCCCCATCACTGCTAAGTAATGTCCACTGGCTCAGGTGTCTGTTAGCTGATGTATCCGCCCAGCGCACATGGAAAAGAGTTGGTGGCTGACCCTCCTAGAACATTACAAGTGTCCTACCATGGTCCCATTCCCAGGTTCTTACCAATACACAGATATAGTAGCTAAATTCATAGCTACAGGACGAATTTACACGAAAATAAGAATAATTATACAACGAAATGTCTTCCAGTGTTATGGGAATGTTGGAGTCAGTATCAAACAAAGCTCAAGTCTGCTTTTTGTATGTTTTCCAAAATTGGACATGATGTCATTGAGCACCGCAGTAAACATCACAGAATGTAGTCCTGAGCCTGCTGATTTTGGCCAGTATAACACTGCCATTTTGGTTCAGCTGATATAAAGATATAATATAGGCCATCATTGTAGACCATTATCAATGGGAGCACACACACACACGTATTTGCACTAAAGCATACAGCTCAAAACCCTTAAACCGCTTCCATCCTTCCATCCAGATCAGCCCACTTTATTCCATTTCATGAACAAACCAATAGCAGCATTACTATCATAACCCAGCAAAACACTATATAAGCTCATAACTAGGGCTGCCACTGTTGATTATATTGGTAATATTTTAGCTGTTATTTTAATAGTTAACCTCAAAACGTTTACAAACATTATCATTACATTTTCAGTGTTATATAACATATACAAAAAAAATGCACATAAACAGGTGTGTCACCATCGTGAAAATAAAAAAAAAACCAATTAATCAGCAAGGTGAATTTTAATCCAATTAATTAACTAGTTGTGACGGCCCTAATCGTAATCCTGCTAAAACACTACACCACCACACTCGAAACCACTGATATCACAAAATAACTGGACTGCCTGGCTGTCAGTCACACGTCAGGGATTCTCATTGGCTGAGAGCAGCTCATTGCCCCTCCCTCTCCCTTGTGGCTCTTCCTCACAGCTTATTGAGACTCTTAATTGCCCACCATGCGTCAAAGTGCCTCTGCCTCCCCTCTATATGCAACCTATCTGGCGTTGAATTCAGGGTGTGTACTCCGTGTATAAGCTACAGAATGATTATGTACTATATGTATCATGGCTTAGCAAGAACCAGAACATAGGAGACTGGAAACATCGCAGTTTATAAATATATATATTATCCAGACTTAATATCATGCTCGTATGTGCTGTATATATATGGAAATATGTATAGTAGCTCTTCTATGAAATATGGCAGTCTAGTTATTTTTTCCCAGTCAGTGATGTCATCTCGTTTTATTTTCTGGATAAAATACATCCAACCCACAAAACAAAAGTTGTTGCCCCTGCTTCAGGCCTGTGGATGATGATACAGGATACAGTCAATAGACAGGCGAATTGATCTGTTCATGTTATGCCCACGAATGTGTTCTTTCATAGTAACTGCTTTGCGTAACCTTGAATTTACTGCAGATGACTTCGAGTAAAAATACATCGAATCAACCTGCATCAAACCACGTTAACGAAGCTGTGTATGCCAATAGGCCTCCAGAGGTAAATATCCGCTACACGGCCCTACATTTAAATGTGAAAATATCAGTGTTCTCTACAAAACATGAGGTTAATCTCCACACAAGAGCATCGTTCACTTTTCTGTTTGTCTCGGGATCAAATAGATGAAAACGAAAAAGCCGCAGAAAGCTTAGTTGCGTATTTAGCATCAGGTTCAGTTTGCTAGGAAATGACAAAGTTTGTGGGCAGAGCATGGAAAGACCAGTGAAGAGATGGTTTTCTGTTGGGAAAGTTATTCGTTTTTAGGATAAAAGTGAGAATTGTCTGTGGACTGAGCCGTGTGCAATGTGTTGGGTTGTTGACCTGCATTTTTAAGCGTTTTGTTATTTTTTTTCCTTTTTATATGTAAGTCCATTAGTCCTGGACTCTAAACACAAGGGCCATGAATAAGTATCCCAATCTTTGTAAATTTTGGGGGGGATTTTTTCCTTTATTTTTTATTTTCACTTGCCTCTTTTTTATTGTAATGTTTGTAATCTTTTGTTTTTAAGCTATTTGGGGAGGGTGGGTGGAAGGAAAACATTGACAAAAAAAATGTCAAAACCAGTATGTAAGACAGATCCTGGTGCTCGTTTCATATATACATGAAAAAGTGTGCTCAGACTTCCGTATGAGAGTAATACTAAAGCAAAGACGTTTTCTTTTTCACACTTTTAGTAACACAGGATTTCTTTTCTCTTTGTATGCAGTGAGGGAGGGGTCCACACTTTTTCTAGGTTGTGACAAAAGGCATTTTACTGCAACCTTTAAGAAAGCAATTCCTTGTTTATTCCTTTACGGAATGACCGAATATCAAACGGATACGATTCTGACAGCTTTTCAGTTCATATTTCATCAGTTTAATGACTCATAACTGGAGATGCATCACAGAAACATCATTACACTTACTGGAAATTAAGGAAAAAGTCATCAATACGCAAAGCATGTTGCCTTGGTGATGATTAGAGAGACGTGAACGTGAGTATTTGTAGACGATTTGATAGCTTTTAGGTATTTACAGCGCAGGCGGGGTTTTTCAAACATTCTGCAGAGCTGAAGAAAGACACTCAGATTGGGGTCTGTCCCCATTCCAACCCATCCACACACTTCCCCTTTGTAAATGACCCCTCATAGTGCTCGTGACGTAGTGTTTAGTAGTAAGCAAGCATTTAAAGGTTGTTCCCTTCAAAGTGCCTTTTGTTCACAGACTCCATCTTGTAAAACATGATGTAAAACTTGCAGTTCTTAAAAAGGAAACAAAAAAAAATCCCCCTTTCACCTTTCTTCGTCCCTTTTTTTCAAGCCGTATATATATATAGTATATAGTAATACAGGAAATGGATGTGATTTAGTTCTTTTTATTGTTCGATACTGAAAAAAATGCAAAGACAAAAAAAAACTGATGCTTTCTGTGTTTCCACCGTGTCTCGCTCTCTTTTTGCGTTTTTTGGAGGAGTCGTAAAAGTCGTCCGTCTCTTTTACCCCCGTCCTACACCTGCCCTCCCCACTTTTCACCCCTACTTTTGATGGAAGGGTTGAAAAAAAGAAAACAGAAAGAAAAAAAGATGCAGAACCCTTTTTTATTTTCTCCTCCTCAGCAGAAGTATCCCCCTCGTCTGTACTTTTCTTATTGTCATGCCATACAATTCTCTCCCATTCTACAGCTTCTCCATTGTACTGCTAGTGTAAGTGATATGTCGCCATTTGGGCTTTGTGGGGTCAGCTGTGAGAGTTAAAAGTTGCCCTTTTAAACTGATCTAGGGCAGTTTTTTGCACAGCAGAAACTTTTTCAGGTCAGCACGAAGGGCAGCGAAGCTGGGATTATTTTCAGTGGGTTGCAGTTTGTTGATGTTTCATTGCTTGATCATGTGAGGTTGATGAACAAATGCAACATTTTGGAGTGACACCAATGACTGCTGTAAGTGCAGGTCACTGGGCCTAAAAACATGCAGCTCCAGGTAATTTTTAATTTTGTTTTTTTTTCTAATTTATTTGTTTGTACTTAATTTTTTGTACTATTTGATGCTTTCTATCAGGGTATATGGTCCAGAAAGTTCTCTCTGAGGGAAGACTGGACCTTAAAACTTTACGTAAAGCACTTTTCTTTAAGTAGAACTGCCAGGCTACTTTTACGAAACTGTTGCTACAAGCACCTTATCGACAGACTGATGAACTTAAGGCAGGATGCACTTGGCAAATTGCACTTAATCTTAAATCTTAAAATGGGTTGTGCTGTAGAATATATTAGCAGCTCATATTTATGACGCTTCTGTCCAGATTTTATCGATTTTTTTTGTTAAAATAGCTGTAATTTTAATTTTATTTAGACTGATATTTATGACTTTTCAGTCACTTTTTGGAAGTTGAGGGTGATTTCAGTCAAATTGACACCAGTATTAATAGCGCAGAAGACACAAGACTTTTTATACATACATTTTGAAAAAATTGATTACAAATGACTTCACATATCCATCCCTGAGTTTTAAAACAAGTTTAATTTCTAACTGCCTCATCAGATCTGCTTTTAATTTTAAATTTAGTTTTCTTTCGCTTCCATTACGTTTATGAGCTGCAGAGCCTTAGGCTTAAGAGTAGTAACCCTGCCTATAGGTTTCTACACCAATCGGCCATGTGGCTCATGGTTTGTTTGGTGTGGCATTAGCGCCCCCTGGTGGACCCTGGTGTCCTGCACTTGCAGTAAAAGCTCCCCTTTCAACAAGCGGCCCCTCAGAGCCCACTGGCAAATGTGCATGTGTTAACTACAGATTCTTTTCCATTATAAAGAATAAAAAACAGTTTGTAAAGAGCAACTGGTTGAATAAATGATGTTCTTGACTGTACAAATGCAGCTGGCTGATTATTTTTATTTATTTTCCCTCAGATTAAAGTGATTAAATGTAAAAGCATTTACACGTACAATATTATACTGGTAACTGCAGTGGCAGTGCTCAGTGTGGTAGTTAAATGTTCACTTTTTAGGGTTTTTAACTCATTTTTAAAATTGAATTTGCAAATCTAGGGCCAGAATTATGTATGTATGTGTACATATTTACAGTGACTATAGGAAATGCTGAACTAGAATCAGTTTTAGTTTATCTTTTCATCATAAAAATGGAGAAATCTGATTCTAGAGCCCTAAATTGATGGTTTTATTAACTATAAAAAAAAAAAAAAGACTGGTCTATTTAGGTGACTATACAGTTTGAGCATTTGTTAGCAATGATAGCATCGTAGCTCCAGGTCAAGAAAGAAAATTTGGACTCCAAACATGGCTAATCAGTTTAATTCTTGGCTAATTGATGGGAAAATATGCAAAAATGATGGGGAATTTCTTTTTAACGGCTCCTCTTAAACGTTCCACGTCTACAGTGATCATTAAATTTCAGAATACTTCATCTCGCTAAAACTTCTTCTTAGTTCTAAGTCTACTGCCGGAGTATGGGACCCAGAGACAGTGCAGAGTTCTCCAAAAGAACCGCAATAAACTTTTTTTTGTTATTTTTGAGCCGAGATCAAGTCATGCAGTGCTGACGTCAAGTACAAATGACACTTGAGAGCCCTTCTAAAGATGCTACGGTTCTAAAGACAGATTTGTGACTGGACTTCAAAGCGGTTTTAAGACTCAAAAGGCCTTGCACAGCAGATAAAATGGAGATTTTACACATCTGGTGCCATCACACAGAGTACAAACTCTGTTTTATGATCCTTAACCAATAGTCACCAAGCCTCCATCCCTGAAAGTCAACACTGCGTCCTAAACCACCTCGACTACTCTGTGAGTACTTAAGGTCTGGATGCAGAGTTTTGGTGATGCATTTCAATGGGAACCATTTGGTTATATTAGGTGACTATTGAATTCTAGTGTTTGTTAGCAATGTTATCTTTACAGGTAACTAAAGCAGCAAACACCTGTGTGAAGTGGAAGAATATGGAAATATGTGTAAACAAACTTTTCTCATGTAGTGAACAGTTCTGACTCTACGAATATATCTGGACCCCTAATATAACATTTCCTTTTAGATGCTATTAGAACTTAACCCAAGGAACAGTCAGCAGAGCAGTAAGACTCCATCTTTTATTCTTTAACCTCTGCACAACAAAAACACACTGATTAGCTTAGCACAAGTATATACATTATTTTGCTTAAAAATGCTTCATTGATAGGGTTTTAAAATCCTTTGCACAAAATTAAATTAGATCATGATCTTGTGACAGCTGCTGTTCCCCAAGCAAGCAAGATCTAAACCGCTCCCACGAAAATAAAAAAGCTAACATTGGTACGTCTACAGGATTCTTTTCCAAATTACAGACTGTGGGGATTTTCCACGTAAAGTCCAGTTTGTAGGGCTTAAAGGCCCAATCAGGAACCGGCCACATGTGCCACTGCATAAAGTAAGATATGAACAGTGTTTATGACATTGTTGATGGTAGGGGTGGGAAATATGGCAATACGTTTCCTTTTCTGAGTGTCAGTATCATTTTGTCATTAAATAGAGCTTAATTAGTCCGGTTTAATTGGATTTACTATAGCTAATTAATGACATTGCATAATGAATTGCATTTTTTGTTATTTTTAAATATGGCACCAGTGCAGAGTGTAACAATAGTGATGTATATTGAGTCTTGATATTGAACATATGGACATAAAATAATGTGTGTGTGTGTGTGTGTGATTTCAGGCCATATATACAGACCCATTCCAAAAAAATTCCAAAAAGAATAACATGGAAAAGCTGATTAATTTCCATAATTCCATTCAGAAAGTTAAACTTTCATAGATTATAGATTCAGGGCCCACAATTTACATGATTTCAAGTATTTGTTTGTTTATTTTCACATGATTTGGGTTTCCAGCTCAGAAAACCCTCAAACAGGATTTAAAAAAAAAATTAGGAATGGGTCTGTGTGTGTGTGTGTGTGTATATATATATATATATATATATATATACACACATACACACACACACACATATGCATACATATATATACATTAGAAAAAAGGTTAAAATGTCACTTCACATACAATGAATGTGTTAAATTATGAAGAACAATGAACTTTTGTATATTTTTAAGTGCTCTTGTGTATGTATGTATTATATACACACACATACACACTACTGTAGAGGATGAACTCTCTACGATGGTAGATGTTAGAACTCCAGGCCCGTGTTTTGCCATATCACCCACCCCTAGCTGATGCTTTTACGCAAAATGATCAACATTAAGTACCTTGTTGCTACAGCACCAAAAATAACATAACGCTGTTAAGAGCCTCCTGACTGAGTCTTTACTGCACCTGAAAAACCATCCAGTGGAACATCATTTCTATTGGCAGCATCCTTGTCATACTATCAGTAAACAGTCCTGCATGTTTGTGTCCCGCTGGCTTTAAGTTTTATTGCTTTTCTAAGAGAAAATAAATTAACATATTTCATGGAGAACAAATTTACATATTTATTTAACTCAGCGTTTATAAAAATGTGACCTGCCGTAACGTTTTTGTCTATAAGAATATATTAAA
>BRDA01008860.1:19233-30851 GCA_036984385.1 Crenuchus spilurus
TCAGGACACCCTGTAGCTTCATGTAATGTTTTATATAGAAAAAATGGTCCAGAATGACAGAATACAACTACATTAATGGACATTAGGTTAAAGAAAGATTTTTTCTTCTCTTATGTAATAATTTCTCCAAATTCACCTTTAACAGACAAATGTTTATTTATGTTATATATTAGTGCATCTCCAAAAATGTGAATTTTATGAAAAAGTTCATTTGTGTACATATTAATTTAAAAAAGTTAAACTGTCATTTTATATTCAGCACACATAAAGTGACATAATTCAAACCTTTTTGGTTTAATGTTGATACTGTTTGTATAATAATTTACTGAAACTCCAAATGAAATATAATAATCTAAGAATCTAGATTTCTGAGCTATAAGCCAAACTGATCAACAGAAAAACACAAAACATCACTTTACATGTAGTGAATATAAAAGGATAATGTATCTCCTTGAATTCAATTATGAACACAATGAACTTTTTCCCAATATATTAAGTTTTTTGTGTTGGCTCTGTATAGCGTTAGTTTGTAAAAAAAAATAAGATTGGTACACATCTTCACACTCCCATAACAGATGATGGTACATACGTAACTTGCAACATTATATCAAACTGAAAATATGACCATAATGGTTTTGGACAGACCTGTCCCCTTTGAAGAAGTAGGTCTTGGCTACGTCCTCCCACCAGACGGCGGTCTCGATGCTCTGTGCTGGCATGCCGTTCCCAAACATAGAAATGTCCTTTGGGTAGCCAGGCTGCAGTATGGTGTCCTTGAACACCCAGAACTGCTTCCCTGCAGAAGTCAAAGGCACAACCTCAGGGGAACATTCATCCAACTGCTAGCACCGTATGCGGTCCCGCAGGCACATTTGCTTGACCAAATGAGGAGGCTTACAACTCAGCACAGCTTACTGCAATCAACTCCTATTAAACCTTTGCTATCAATTGTCTCCTGGTTCATTTGATTTACTGCCATCCTGCTGCCGGCTCCCCCTCCACACACACACACACACACACACACACATTTTTGAATCTGTGTTCACTGTAATGGCATATTCTGTCCTACCATTACAGGAAAATCTACCTTTTCTTTTATGGTCAGGGGAAGCAGTGAAGCACACCTTTCCCCAGTGTGCTGACATCCTGGCTGGCACTGTCATTATTGATAGGAAATCTCTAATATTTACATTATTTTGCGATAAATGTCTGTTTCGATAGAACAAACATTCAATTTCACACCTCAGACTGCCCTGTTTGCTTTTAATTATGCAGAACGGGGCCTCGGTCGGCTCGTTTGATAGAGCCTTCTGGTTCCAACCCATTAAAACCTTCACTTCTAAATGTCAGGGAAGCTGTAAGGCTTGTTCCCTTAGCTGAGACCTCTATTACTGTAACAGAATGAAAGTTACTGATGCAGATTTCTGTAGAAAAGGAAAGAGGTTTTTGCCCCCTCTCACGTGTACGTTGCAGGCCACAGTTATGACCCTCAGGTGTGAGGAAGCAGCGGTGTTGCTGTACAAGAGTGGAGAACACTTCTGCTACAAATTGGTTAGAGAAGTGGGCAGAGGAGGACGGGGTCTACCCCGTTTCCCCTGAGACAGGAAATGCCTGTCATTTCACCTGGGTCTTTCTCATGCCCCTCTCTGCAGGGTCAACTCCGCTCTGCCAAGAAGGCCTGGCAGCCAGACAGAGGCCAGACAGGTCAGTGCGACTGGGGGCCCCTGAAATAGTGTCTGTGTGTGCACATACTGTATTCAAGGGATATTTGGCCTGAACTGTACTTCAGAAATTGCACATTGGGTTATCCGTCCTCACAAATCCAGTGCGTTTTTAGCCTGTTTTGCAGAATTCTTTGAAAAGACTCCCACTGTGAGCTGATAATCTCTTACTATCTGCCAGCTTCCAACAATGTCTTTACAATAAATAACAATGCAGGTTATTCATATCTGAGCAAAGTGTATAAATCAACATGTTTTTCACTGCCACATGGATCACATATACAGTGCAAAGCCCAATACATACATACTTATACACACATATAAGGATGATGCACTTTTACTGAAAGTAAGGGCCGAGGATGCACCACAGGAACAAAGGTATTGAGGCTTATTTATCTTCCAAAAACAAGAGTATTAAAAGAGTGTACCCTGCTTTAGTTAGAGTAACTGTATGTACTATGCAGGGAAGGCTTTGTGCTAGATTTTGGAGCATAGCTGTGAGAATTTGATTGTATTTAGCATCCCCAGTTAGTTTATAAACTTCAGAGAGTCCTATTCTATTGGTAATTCTACACTACAGGGACAAGGGAGGTTGAGTTCAACTTAAAGTAGAATCCACAAACACCTGGACACACACACACACACACACACCACTATTAAACATGTACAGCTCTGTTAATCATTCTGAACACATACATTAATTTAGTTCATATCTATGTTGGAGATGAGCAGCATAATAAAATTATATTATAAGCTGAACTGCGTAATTAAGATCATAATAATAATAATAATAATAACAAACCTAAAGCTACTTTTAATTTCAGTAACTATAAATCCACAGTTTTTTCTTTTTAGTTTAAATATGGGACGATGCAGCATTTGACACAATTTTGAAACAAGGCAGGTTTACCCCCCCACCCCCACCCCCGCCCCATTTTTAGTCCTGGAAATGTACAAAAACACTCTTGAGCACAACCGCATGGTTCAAACTCTGGTCAGATTTGAAAATATAATGAATGAGAATACATAAGGCTCCCAAAAAAAGACAAAAGGAACTAAAAGTAGTGTTTAAGCATTCAGAAGAGATCATCAGGCTGAACCAAAATCAGTGAGATGAGTTCAGATGCAATGCTTGTTATTAAGAAAATAACTGGCTAAGCGAGGAGAGGAGACACGAATCTGCCTCTAAGTTTTGGATCATAAACACTCGCCCAGAAGCTGAGATCAAAACGATGCAGCTATACATGTGACGTTAGGAGCTATGCGTATTAGTGCATTTAAATGAGGGACTCATTATTTGTCAGTTTGGGCATGTGCGTGTGTGTGTGTGTGTGTGTGTGTGTGTAACGCCAGCTGTAAAAACACACAGCGAGTGGATGACAGGATGTCTGAGACTCCTGCTCTCGAGATGAAAGGAGCTCATTAAGAGAAACTCATCAGCAGTAATGGCAAATCGCAAACCAAATGAGATCATTCTGCCTCTATCCCCTCCACACACACACACACACACACACCCTGCACAAACATACCCCCCACTGACTGGTACAGGAGCTGCTTACAGCCCGCCACTGGCAGGGGGACTGCAATAAATTGGAGTATGTGGGCAGGAAAGAAAGAAATAAAAATATTACGATGGAAGACAGAAAAAGAAAAAGGATTCTCGAAGCTCTTGGAACACTGGGGACCATTAGTCTGTTTTTTCGAGGAACTGAACTGTGAGTGAAAAAAACATAACTGTGTATGTGTTATTTGTAATCATTATCTCAACAGACCCTGTTTCCTAGTGCCTTACTTTCTCTTTCTTCCTCCCCCATCACCTCTTTCATTTCTTCCCTTCGTCTCTCTATGCACCCCCCTCGCTCCATCTCTCTCTGCGGACTGCATGAATAAGAAAAGAGCCTGTATATTCATGTCTGATAGTCTGTTCAGCAGATGAATAATGTAAGGTGTTTTATTTGCTGTTGCCTTTTTCAACTACACCGTGAACAGACTCACCTTCTTAATGTCTGTAAAGCACAGATCAAGGACGAGCTCACAGATAATGTAAAGACTAAAGGCCTGTGCACTGTTTAAGGCATATTAAGAGATATGTGGAGTCGTTGGAGCGCAGTGAATTTATGCATAGAGTAAAAGACAAAACAAGCCCTTTAAAAGGATGAAGAATGTGGTACAAAATCGCAGAAGGAAGTTAAGGCAGCCAGTGATGAACTCGTCTTGCCTTTTACTCACTACAGCAGATGTAGAAGAGGTGTTTTATCTGCTGTTTCCTTTCAAAATCAAGAGTATTAAAGAAGAGTTGATCCTGATTTTGTTGGTGTAACTGTCTCTACTGGGCAGGGAAGCTTTCTACCAGATCTTGGAGGATGCTGTGTGGATTTGATTGCATTCGACAACAAAAGAGTGTTAAATTCATGTCTTATTCTATTGAAACACACACACACACACACACACACACACACATTATATAGATACATATATATTACACACACACAATACACACATTTTATACATGCACACACACACACACACAATACACACATTTTATACACGCACACACACACACGCACACAAACATATATATACACATTAACACACAATGTAGACACACACACACATTATACACACAATACACACACATACACACACACATATATATATATATATATATATATATACACACACACAAAGACACACATAATGTAGATACATACATTATACACACACACACACACACACACACCATATTCTATTCTATAGGTCCTCTCTCTCTCATACTATATATATATATATATATATATATATAGTAATTTGATGTAATCTGACTTTATTTCATTCATAATGAATATTTCAGTTCTGGACAACTTTATAAATTATAATTAATTGTAATCTATGATGTTGGACAGCAGGCGCAGCAGCATCCTAATAGAATGACTTCAAAATGTGGAGTAGTTGGAGTGCACTGAAGTTATGCATAGAGGGTAAAAAACTAAAAAATCCCTTTAAAAGGATGCACAGTATATGACACAAAATCTTCTGGAAGCCAGTGATTAACTTGTCTTGCCTTTTATTCACTACAGCAGATGAATAATGTAAGGTGTTTTATTTGCTGTTTCCTTTCGCAAGCACACAATGAGCGGATTCACCTGCTTAATGTTTTTAAAGCACAGATCAAGGACGAGCGTGCGCTAAAAGTCAAGATTAAAGACCTGCATGCACTCTGCAGGGAAAAGAAGACACAGCTAAAGATATGCAGAGTATTTTTGTTCCATGAAATTGTGTGCACACACACACACACACACACACACACACACACGTACACACACAAGATTAAAGCCTTTACCGTCACAGATTTAGAGCCAAATTGCTTCAGTTACAGTCATTCACATACTCTATAGATAAGCCCCTTTGCTTTAATTCTGCTCCTGTAAGGCACTGCAGCTTCAGCAGCACTTGTTTCAGTGGAAATAAGGTTACAGCTCATCATAATGCTACTCTCTGCTCACTTCTGCCAGGCTGATTACTGCTTTTAGCCTCCAACATCAACACGATACAATGATTTACTCCCTTGTCTGAGTGCTTGCTATTCTTACCTTTAAAGAAGACGAATTTGCCCTCGCTGTTCTCATAGACGGCATCTATCCTGGGCGGCAGACCCCTCCAGAACACATTGATAAGCATGGGATAGCCTGGCATCACTGCATTGTCCCTGACCCTCCAAAACCAGTGATCCTAGCAGAGAGAGAGGAAACACAAGAGTGAGTTCATGTTAAATGAGACAGTTCACATTCAAATTACTGTACTTCAACAAACAAATGGAGGGGCCAGTTATCCAGACAGGGATTAAGCTTAGTCCTGAGCTATCATTTCCTTTAAATGGTGAATGTCCATTCAAGATCAGTACAGTCCAGGACTACGCTTAATCTCTGCCTGGAAAAAAAACAGGCCAACAGTGAGACGAGCGTCACTTGATGGACTACAAAAATTGTCCATCCATCCATATTTCTCAAGTCAGATCTGCTGAGATGACTGTTCACACTGTTATTACTAAGAGATCAGATCAGATTTGACTGTCCACACATCCCAAGTCTGTCTGTTTGGGTTTCTGTGGTAACAGTGCAGGCGTCAGTAATTACAGCCATACTGGTGATGTGGGTTCAGAGTTGCCAGGTTCACTATTTTCCCACAAAACTGTGGTATTTATTTTAATGCACTCATAGATAAACCTGAGTGTTTTTAGACTTCAAAATGTACTATGAATAAAAAAAAATAATAAAAAAAAGTAGAAAAATACTGTTTGGAGTCTTAAAAAGACTTTCAAATATTAGAGGACTCCAGTGGAGAGATCTGAAAATGTACATTAAAATAAGACTAAAATAAGACATAAGAGCAATAAAAAGCAATTATAACTTCCTCAAACATCTGGGATTAGATGTTTTAAGTTTGTGCAGGCGATCTCCTGTCAGACAGTGGGATGGAGAATTTTTTGAGACCTGGCAACCTGGGACTCTGCTGTGCCCTTTGCGGTGCTTCTTGGATCTACACACTACTGTCACTCGGGGTTTGACGTGCAGTTCTTTGTCGCATTGTGAGTGACGTGAAAGACACTTCTAAATCTAATTTGAGCAGCTGGACTGAGACGGATCTGTACAAATCAGATTGTAATCGGATTTCAAACCACCTCCAAGTGTAGCTTGGATCAGATTTGCAAAAATTGAATTTCATGTGGTTTTTGACAGTCCAGACTACCACAAATCAATCTGGATACAATCTAGATAGACCATAAAGAGGATTTGGGGAGTCTGAACACAGCCTTTCATAAAGTAATTATATCATTTTGTTACTCAATCCAGTATTAATCTGGAACAGCTGCTACTTCAGTATAGTGGATGTAACAAAGTCAGGGAAGGAGAATCACAGGTTGCAGAATTAGCTAGTCATGTGCATGTTCAGAGGAGCTTACAAAGGCCAGGAGTTAAAAGACAAACACCTCAGATCATCAGGACGGTCCTGAAATTGAACTGATTGTGATATAATTTTGACGCCATTGCTCAGTACCACTTTATCTGAATTCACCACAACATTACAACAGGCAGGCAAACTGTCAGGAGGAACATGTCCAGCCTTACTGACATTCATTAAACGGATGCTGCAGAACTACACCTCCCATGAGTCCATTCGGCTCAGCGCTCCTCTGCGAGGCCCCAGACCAGCTCATTAACACTGCAGACCGCCGTGTAGAGTCGGGGCTCAGTCAACTCTCCCAGTGGCTGCTGGGTTTCATCCCCCTGGAGCTTCATCCAGTCTGACCTCATTAGAGCTGAGCTGCTCTCTCTCAGATGAGCAGGCAGAACACGTGATGTTTATTATCTCTTTCATTACAGAACGTGAGGACGACACCAAATCACTCCACAGAAAGCCAATGAAACCTGCACCATATAAGACTTTTCAAAGTTGAAGAACATCTTACCCCCCATATGTGATCAATTTCCAAATCTAACTCTTGTAAGACCCGTGTGTACTCACTGGTATGCTGTTTGACAAGTGTGTATCTGAGCAACCAGTGCCAAACACAAAGCATATGGTGTCACGCTGTATAGTTTACATTACATTAAATGTTAATGCCATTGAATGAAGCCTGGGTCGGCACTATTACCGAACAGTGGGTCAATTTCACAGCTGTGATGCTTACAGGTAATTGGCAAAGGGCTATCAAGTTGACGTTTTAACAATAGCGCAAATTGTTCACTCTGCCACATGCTCACATACTCAATTTCGCTTGAAATTTACTGGACAGTCTGCTCGAAGGGCTTCACTGGGCAGAAAAATGCATTTTATTACATCCGGTGAATTTTTGTATGTGGGGCAAAAGTCCTTGACAGCACATAATGCTGAACAAAATTAGAAAAAAAGAAAGTAAGGAAGGCCTTTTCTGCATTTTATGAGCTTAGCTGCTGCTTTACCACCAATTCTAGTATTATTCATATGCCACACAAAAAGGATCAAAACACTGCAGTCCAATTTGACTCCACCCTGCAGCAATCAAAGTGAACGGCTTCTTTAAAGTGTGTTTCATCATTAAACCTTTCAATAATGTATAGCTATGAGATATAAGCAAAGACTCAAAGGAAGAACACTGAGCTGGAGAAGCCATTTTAGCTCAGATACATCTGCCCCCTGCAAACAGGATGACCCTCAGACCCACAGCACAGCCCAGTCTCTGAAATCCAGAACATACTGCACTAAAGAGTGCAGGAATCAGAGCTGTTCTATATATCATTAAACGAGAGAGAGAGAGAGAGAGTGAGAGAGAGACAGACAGAGAGAGTGAGAGAGAGACAGACAGAGAGAGAGTGAAAGAGAAGAGAGAGAGAGTGAGTGAGAGAGACAGTGAGAAACATACATAGAGAGAGAGGGAGAGATACACAGAGAGAGAGAAAGAGACAGAGAGAGACATGCACACAGAGAGAGGTTGGGGGGGAGAGCGAGCGAGTGAGGGGGGGAGAGAGAGAGCAAGTGAGACAGAGAGAGAGTGAGCGAGAAAGAGAGAGAAGGTGAGCAACAGACAGAAACAGATGACAGGAGTGAGAAAGAGGGAAGCGAGGAGAGATAATGTGAGCAATAGGAGACAGGGAGAGAAGGAATGTTAACAAGATGAGCAAAACAGAGAGAAGAACCAGAGGAGAGAGATGGAAAGAGCATGTAAGAGACAGATGAGAAAGAGAAGAGGAAACTGAGCAAGTGGAGACAGAAAAAAAAGAAAGAAGTGAGGAGCGAGAATGTGAGCAATAAGAGAGTAACAGAAGACAGAGGAGTGAGAAAGAGGGGAGGGAGTGAGAAGACAGAATATGAGCAACAGGAGAGAAGGGGAGAAAGAGAGAGAGAGAATGTTAACAATACGAGCAAAACAGAGAAGAACCAGAGGAGATGACAGATTATAATAAGGAGCATGTGAGCGACAGGTGAGAAAGAGAAGAAGAGTGTGAAGCAAGTGGAGAGAAATAGAGAAAAAAAAGAAAGAGGGCCAAACGAGCAAGAATGTGAACAGTAAGAGAGAAACAGGAGAGACAGAAGAGAGACAGAGGGTTAAAAGAGAGAATGTTAGCAGGAGAGAAAGAGTGAGAAGAGACATAGAGAAAGGACGAGAAAGTTATCAAGAGGAGAGAAACAGAGGGAGAGACAAAAAGAGGAATTGAGAGTGAAAGAGTGAGTGTAGACTAAGAGAAAGAGAGGGGCAAACAGAGAAAGGGCAACAGTAACCCCACACCAGGGGCGGGGTGGCCATCGGGAGGTTCGGGAGGGTTTCCGAACGGCCGGTCATTTCCAGGCCGAACCGGTCGTAAGTTTTTTTTTTTTTTTTTTTTACGCAAGTAAGCACAGCAGCGCTCGCGCTGCACATCTCGCAGCCTCAGGTGGAGACAGTGATGGCCGGTCGCGAACGTTTCGGCTCTAAGAGCTCTTTGAAGTGAATGACAGTAGCTGGCTCTTCCCTGACAGTAGAGGTCTGCATTATCGCGGGACTCCCGCAGGACCCGTTACAATACCTTGCGGCGCGGGACCACAATTAATCGTCTCTTGCGGGAGCGGTCGGTCAGTTAGTCTAGTCGTCGCGGGAGCGGGACGAGACGTCAATGTTGAAAAATCCTGCAAATTAAATAGTCTAGAAAATGATGAGTCATGCAGCTAATCAGTCAGTAAGGAAGTCAAAACACTGGCGGAGCATCACGTGAACAGACGTTCAGTCTCCCTGCCCACACACACACAAACAAATGTGGGCGTGCGTGCGTTCGTTCTCTCTCTCTCTCTCTCTCTCTCTCTGTCTCTCTCTGTCTCTCTCTGTCTCTCTCTGTCTCTCTCTGTCTCTCTCTGTCTCACACACACGCACACACACAAACAAATGTGGGCGTGCTTTCTCTCTCTCTCTCTCTCTCTCTCTCTCTCTCTCACACACACAAACATACAATCTCTCTCTCACACACACACAGAGAGTGAGAGAGAGACTGGCTCTGCACTAATAATTATTCATTAGGCCATCATTTTAAATATTAGATTTTATTGGCCATGTCGATGGTGACGTCATCACCCAGAAGCACTTGCGGGTTGTAACGGTGTTAAAAGTTATAAATTGTTCATATCGGTTATTTTATGCAGTTGTGTTGTGCTGGCTTAGTGTTTTATTAATGTAGTCATCATCCTGTGTTGGTAGATGTGATTAATTTGCTTATGTGAGTAACTTACCGTCTGTGAGATGTGCAGTAACACTGATCTCATCAGCAGCTTAGAGTGTGTTATGTATGCATCTGGTCAACTGTCAAAGTCAACTCGCGCGCGTGCGCCAACGCTCCGCCCCCAGACTTGGAATATAGTGTGTTCTTGTGTTTTTCGGATGTGTTCAGGGCACAAAGAACATTAAAGGTGGCCTGTCAGCAATGTTACTCTATAGGTGCACAAATAATCTGTGGCTGAACACAAAAAGACAATAAAGCTCTAAAAAGCAAATAAAGCTCTCTTGTTTTAAAATTAAGATTTGTCCGGTGTACGATTGTATAAAAGGCCTCTCCAAACCAAGCTCCCGGGCTGAATTTCAACCCCAGTCTGCCCCTGCCCCACTCATCACTACATTCACTGAACTCTTCCACTTGCACACATGTAGACAAAACTCCCGGTGAGCAGTGTCCTCTGAAGCAGCTGTGTGAGTATGAGCCCCACACGGCCCCCACAAGCACTCATTCATTTCAATTGTTCAGCATTTTCTCTCGTATGACACGGCACAGTAATTGAAAACAGATCAAACTGTGAAATCAGAGCCATTTTATTCTCTTCCTCTCTGTAAAGAGAAAACGCAATGCCTCACTCCCCTCCCTGTCAGCACTGAGCCAGACGGTGATCAGGACAAATTCAACTGGCACTCAGTAATCAGGCACCACTGTAACAACACTAACCTTTTCACAAAGGGAAAATGGCCTTTTCTAGAGACACAACACATTACAAAACATTTCATTACCCCTTTGTTTAGAGCACTGCGGCTGTACTTCCCCAGCCTGCACCTCTGAAACGTGGCCTGCAGTCTCTGAGCGAGTGTTCACTGAGTAAGGGCTAATAAAAGGCTACATAGGATACATAAGATAGTGTTTCAGCCATCAGACAGAAAAAGAAACATACCCTGCACATTTATGGACAACTTCATTGCATAATGTTTTAAATAAATTCGTGTTTTTATTTGTTACACTATATGGATACACTATATAAAAGTATTGGGACACCTTCCCGTTCATGTTTTTTTTTTAGAGTAACTGTCTCTACTGTCCACAGAAGGTTTTCACCGCATTGCTGTGACAGCATGAGATCAGGATGTTGGATGATCATCCCCAACTCACTCCAAAACTACTGGATGGAGCCGAGTACACAGTTGCACTGCTCCACAGCTCAATGCTGGGGGGCTTTATACCCATCTAGCCCACACCTGACATTAGGCATGATGCCCACAGGCTCATGCTTACCTGCTCCAGAGAGTCATAGTCTATTAGCAGTACTTCTTTACAGGGACTAGACAAGCTGTGTGTGAGCCTTTGTACATCTGCACTGGGCATCACTTAAAGTAGCTGAATGCATTCATTAGAAAGGGTGTTCACAAACATTTGGACATATACAGTATTTTGACATATTTTCAGGTTCATGTTAAAAATCTGCCTTGATTTGAGAGCTCTCTAATAAGTATGTACTACACATACACTACTGCTCAAAAGTTAGGGATCACCCAGGATTTTGCATGACAATATATACTTTTATTTCAGAAGGGCCCTATTATTATTATTATTATTATTATTATTATCATCATCTTTTTTTCTAGACTATAATAAAGTCCACGGATGCTGCTGCTCCGGGTCTTCTATGGTAGAA
>BRDA01008860.1:30951-41602 GCA_036984385.1 Crenuchus spilurus
GAGACATGCTTAGAAGAGCCTAACATATGTATCTGTGATGCAGTTTGTATGCATTTGTCTTCATTACAAATTCAAGTCAGCAATATGTCCTCAAACTTTTGACTGGCAGCGTACTGTACATCCAGAGAGAAACAAGCGAGAAAGCGTCCGTGGCAGGGCTGGAGGTGTGCTTTAGCTTCATTGATTCCTGTTCATACTGGCATGTTGCTCATAAAACACGATGACCTATGACCTTCAGCATGAAGTGTGTGGCAGATTGTGTGGACCTGACTACAGATTAATGTTAAGACAGCAGACAGCGAAAAGCAGAAAGTGTGCATCTGAGGCAGGCTGCTCTAGCTGGGATGCTGTGCATGTCCGGATCATCTTGTGCTAATCTCGGCCTGTGGTCAGCCACAACCCAGTGGAGGAGTGCGGCCGGAGAGACGTGGGGATGAAGAGGAGAGATGAAACGGATGGGCCACATGTGGAGCTGGCCAGGCTGGGAGAGCCCTGTGGGCAGATAAGTCTCGCTTTCCAGTTTGAGATTTCACAGTTTAAAGAACAGGTGGACGTGAAGATCCAGCAGAAGCTATGAAAACAGCATCAAACACCATGTACAGTGACGCACACTGAAGCTTCTGTACTTAAAATATCCACTCTAGAGTCTGGGAAAGGAAGCCGTCTCAAACCAGTGTAAGGAAAAGAGCAGAAGACTTGAACGGGTCACTAAGAAGAAGTGTTCTTTAATATGAAAGTGAAAGTGCACACTCATTGACCAGTGGACTTGGACACAGAATTTGAATCACTAGTGAACATACACTTGTGGGCAGTAAGCACGCTTGCCCAGGAATGGTGGGCAGCTCTTTCTACGGTGCCTTGCTCAAGGGCACTTCAGCTGTGTCCTGTCGGTTCAGGAGATCGAACCAGCAACCTTGTGTTCACAAGTTTAAACCCCAACTCTGAGCATCACCTGCATTTATCACACAACTGCCTTAAATCACATTGTATGGCATACTGTTATCTACAAACCAGTACACTGCATAGCTACACTATATGGATAAAAGTATTGGGACATCTGCTCATTCATTCTTATTTCTGAAAGTAAGGGGATTAAAAAAGTTCTCTCTACTGTCCAAGAAAGGCTTTCTACTAGATGTTGGAGCATTGCTGTGTGGATTTGATTGCATTCAGCAATAGCAAGGTCAGGATGTTCGATGGACCTCATCCCCAACTCATCCCAAAAGTACTGGATGGAGCACCATCATTGCAGAGAACACACATCCACTGCTCCACAGCTCAATGCTGGGGTGCTTTACACCCCTCTAGCTCATGCCTGGCATTAGACATGGTGCCAATAGGTTGGCGTTAATCTGCTCCAGTCCTTTTCTATTGGCAGTACTTCTCTACGGGTACTAGACAAGCTGTGTGTGTGCATTTGCACATCTGTATCAGCAATGAGTACAACTTAAAGGAACTGAAAGCATTCAAGTGTCCACAAAACAGAATGTCTAAACAGCATGTACAAGTAATCTCAAAGCCTGAATGTTGTCCATATTTTTGTCCGTAAGTGGAATATTTTGGGGGATTTTTTTCTTTAAGCTTGTTGATGCATCAGCTGCACATTTATGAGGCAGTTCAAATGTAAGGGCAAGAGCTGGGATATGTAATGGTCTGCTGTTTGAGTGTAGCATATAAATCAGCTGTTGCTGATTTTGCTCTGCAGGAGGGCTTGGCTCCTACACTAGCCCTGCATGCGCCACTCAAAAGTCCACACATTCAGGAAGGAAACAGCTTTCTATGGCCATCTGAATCAGACGCCGTCTCTGTGCCCCAGAGCAGGGGACTTGTGTGTGGGTGTGTTCACGAAGCAGCAACTCTGTGCATGGTAATCATCTAAGCCAGATGAATGCTGCTCCTCTCAGAAGCCTGTAGCTGGAGATCATGGGGGATCATAAATCTGCAGCTCGCTGGCCGCTGTGCTGCTCCTTTGAGTGCTCCCTGAGTCGCTGCACTGCTTAATCCACCGTGCCGCTCGCTGGCCCCCATAAGAAACCTGCACAGCATGCTCGAGTGACCCAAGCTCACCCACAAGGCACTACTGCTACTGCGTGTCTACTGTGCCAGGTGTGTAGGAGTCAGATGAAGAATGGAAACAGTATGGAGAATTGCTCTGTGACTTCAATTGTAGTTTGAAAATACTGTTCTCCTAAGTGTCTGAAGACCAACTGCATGAAGAAATGTTAAGCAATGTTATGTTTAACCCTTGTGTCTTCTGTATTCTCCACTTGGCCTAAACTACCATAGTTTTCAGTTATTATTACAGGGTGTCCCGTTTAATGCTTTACGTGAATAAAGTTAATACTAATGCAGATTAAATATACCTCAGTCTGTGTAAAAAAACACCGACATGCAGGATTACACTGCAAGTAGATGGGTGATCGTTTCTGATGACTAATATCCGCAGCTGTCGGAGTAGAAGCCGGCGCCCATCCAGCCGTCTCCATCAGTGAACTGTAGCGGCAGTGAGACATTAAAACCCTTAGTTATTTTTCATGGACAGAGCATGGGACGTTATTTCTTCCTGCGTTGAGTAATGATGCATATATAATGTATCAGTGCACAGTACAGGAGGAAGTGCTCATGGTGTGAATGTACTGGATAACAAACTCCATTCAGAAGATGCAACAAGAATTTCTGAAACAGTCTGCTGTTTCTGCTGTTGCTGTTTCATTTTGACCCTTAAGACAATACAAGGGTTAACCCTTAAATGCATAACCCAAGTTGCTAGCAGCCCATTACTTCATTTATTGTCTTTTTTTGCATATGGAAAAATAGTTGAAAATTATTGTTGTTATTATTTCTTTTTAAACTATTGATATAATTGTTAATTAGATGTTTTAAAACGGTATAATTCCATTAAGAGCTCAGTTTCTAAAGTTGAATTTGTGTTGAGCTATTCACTTAGTTCCTAATAATACGGTATATTCCAAACGCTTGGCAAAAATCCATGTATTTAAGCATAAATTACATAAGGCCTGTATCCCAGACCAGATTAACCAGGCTAAAAAGAATTTCCTCTGGTCTCTCACCAAATGTCCAAGACCAGCTGTAATTCATGTCCAGGAAATGTAAAGTTCTTTAGAGAGTGTGTGTTCTAAAAGCTATAAGGAATGATTTTAATTAAAGTTTGAGTTCCCATGTCTCCACATCGCATCTGAGTCCTCATGTCTCAGCAGTAATATACAGGGATTCGTTAGCTTGTGATGTTTGTAGACTTGAATGTTCAAAAAGGCCACAGCTACAACTACCTCACCCTCCAGTGCTGGGGAACGGAGGGAGATGACAGAGAGCTACAAGTCTTTCAACAATTCTCCATCACTCATCCATCAGACACTCCATGTTCTGTGAAGAAAGCCTCAAGAGGAAGAGCACACATCTTTAATTAATGTTCCAGAACTTTGCTCCACAGCGAACCAATTAATTCTTATTCTGTAGAAGGAAGAGAGACACGGCGTACAGTATGAACCACAAACTTGGTAACACTGACTGAAGACCACCACCCCCTTCTCTTTCTGTCTGTCTCCCATCCTCTCTCAGTTATTCTGGCCTCACCTGCCTCTGTAGCTGGATTTCTACTGTTGATACTTCAGCACGGGGTGGGATTGATTCTGTGATGTTAGCGAGAGGCAATATCTGTTCGGTCCTGCTGCTCACGTAATGTAATCCTCCACACTTCAGCTTGCTGGGTTTGTATTGCTGAAGGCCGGTTTAATGAGCTAAGTCAATTACCACCACTGCTGCACCTTAATATGCACAATACAAGTCTATGTCAAAGGAGGGTGAATGCAAACAAAGGAGCTGATAGCTAAAACACACATAAATGCCATGCGGGATACCTAATTGCATACAATCAGGCCAAGAGCAGGCTTTAGGTGATTAGATGATGGGTTTATATGATGAGAACATGGAATGAATGCTTTCAATATCTTGAACTGGATTAGCTTCAGTCTCAGAACTAAGCTAAGTCCTCCTAGCAGCTGAGTAAACAAAAAATAGAGGTACGGACCAGAGCAGTAAGGAGACACCATGAAGTCTACAGACTTGAGACTTCTCGCGGTCAACCGTGAACGATGACCTCTGGTCCAACTCTCATGGTGGACCATATGTCAGGCTGTTTTTGAACTGAAGACTTAGCTGGAGTGGAATCAGCAGGACCTGTCAGGTTGTTGAGCTGGGAAAGGGAAAGTCCATCCATCTCTCAGCCCCATAGGCTCCCACAAGCACGTACATTTCCTGGCTCTTTCTCTCCGGCCGTCTTGAAATCTCATGATCTGTAACAGCTCAGAGTCGCCGATGGGGGATAACAGCAAATGCTTCGGTGTTGGGACACGTGTCTGTATGGATATACAGGCTAGCTTTGCTGCCTGGGGTTCTGTTTTTCTTCTGCTTTTAGCTTCATGTACTAAAAAGAAAGGTTCAAGGCCCAGCACAACTGTGACAGACTATTCAACTGATGGCCTCCTTCTGGATTCAGCAGCATAGATTGAGTTTCTAAATGGTTCTCAGGTTTTTTCTAGAGACCCTTCCCACTCATGTCATTTACAAAGCTGCACTGTAAAGAACTTAAAGATTTTAAGGCAACTTACTGCACTCTCCTTTTAGTTAATCTAACTCAAACTTCTTAGTTTCGTCCTCCTAACTCAGGCACATAAAAATGGCTCATTTTTTATCCAATTTCTACACATGCTATGACTCTCATTATCTGAAAGTGACATAATTTCCTACTCTTGGGCAAGTTTTGTGACTTGAACTCAAACACACACACACACACACACACACGCACACATGCACACATGCACACATGCACACACACACACACCCTGGAGTCTGACGTGCCTTGAAGCTTTTTACAAATTACATATTATTTTTAGATGGGTTACACAGGTTCTGTTCAGCACAAACTCAGCAACAACAAACAGTGTAAAAACAATAAGAGTGTCATAAATCTATATTCTGATTAAATCTGCTCTAAACTTTCCAAAAACCTGTTTTCACATGTGCTGATATATTGTGAAAACACACTCTAAACATTTCTAGCCAAGACTTTTGAGCTCAGAACTGAATAAACAGAGGTGTTGGCTACACACTGATTATTACAGTTTTTAGACATTGTATGTAGTTAATTTGTAAAGCTTAACAAATGTGAGTTGACATGTTTCACTCATTCAGTGGTTCCTGGATTGAATATGTATGAGATAGGTCTGAACACTCAAGGTGAAAAGTCTTTGTTCAGGTGAGAGCTCTTTTGTTTGCTGGGGAGTCTTTGCACATTCCACAGCCAGTAATCCACCAATGCTATGTCTGGAATTACTATGTCATTATCATATGGCATCATTTGGCGGGAAAAAATGTGCAGCTGTCTGACTTGCTCTGAAAAATGTGTTGCTGCTTATTTAAGTTCATCTCGCAAATAGATAAAATATATTGGTTGCACTGTTGTACGTCACTCTAGATAAGATCGTCTGCCAAATACTGCAAATGTAAATGTAAATATTTCCAGGGTATGTTTTGTTTTGTTTCAAGGATAAAATCTTGCACAGTTCTATAAGTGTTTTTCAGACCTTTGGTTTTGTCCCCGCTGACGGAAATGCTCCAAAGGGTTAACACACACACACACACACACACACACACACACACACACACACACACACACACACACACACACACACTCTAGTGGACAGTGAGAACACTTGTCCAGAGTGGTGGGCAGCCCTATTCATCCATTTGGTGGTTAGGTGCCTTGCTCAAGAGTATTTCAGCCATGTCCTACTGTTCAGGGGTTCGAACAGGAGACCTTCACCAGTATCTAAATATTTTTTAAATAACTTTTTGCCTGAACAAAAACGTCTGAGTTGGGTGAACTCAAACTTGAATCAAGTTGAATTAACTGAAAAATGAAATTAAAGAAAGCTGCTCTTAATTTTTAAGCTGGGCTGACTACTTTTCACAGTTTGGTTTGTAAAGGGAGCATCTTTTAAATGCTTCAGAACCAAAACAAAATTGCTCCAAATCTTTTTGGCACCTTTATTTTCAGTTTCAAAAAGGTGCTTTTTCATCTCCTCCCTCAATTTAACAGATGGATTCAAACTATTTATATCTCAGAAAAATAGGCACAAATGACTTTATGAGAACACAGGATATCTTTGTGTGGCTTTAAGGGATTTTTACAGGCTGCTTGGGCGTTGTGCTCTGAGGTGTTCCCAGATCAGGAAGCTTTAGAATGGCTCCAGGCCTCACACTCTTCTCTATTCAGAGATTCCTGAGAGGAAATTCACGCCATGGTTTATGCCAAGAGCTTTGTTTATTTGTCTCTTTGAATATCAGGTGATAAGGTGATGCTAATTCCAAGTTCATTTGAGAAATAACAGTCAGAACCTAAACAGACCATTAGTTTGCTATTTGGGGTGTAAAGAATAAGGCTGATTGAGTGAATCAGGGAGAAGCCTCTCCTTTCACAGGTCACCGGCCTTCAACTTAACAGAAGGAAACATGGAACACATGTGAAGCATACTGCTCTCACACACGAAGCTGTAACATTACCTGATCTGTGCCGTTTCCTAAAGGGGAAATGACTGTGTATAGTGTGTGCCATTCCGTTAGTGCTGGTGGGGTCTGTAATGTAGGGCATGGAGAGGCCCTCATAAGGGGGAAAACCGGAGTGGAACTATTGCTCCATACAGTACTGGGCAAGCTGACTGGACTAACGGTCACTGTTCATTTAAATATAAACCAGCATCTATATTAGGGTTTGTAATACACATATACAGAGCAACAAAAATGTGAATATGTGTGAAAAAGTTCATTGTGATTGATACTTTAATTGTAAAACGGTCATATATTTTATATTCATTACATGTAAGTTTAGCTTAAAGCTCATAATCAGAAATCCAGAATCTCAAAAAATGACCAGTTTGAGTAAACTACTATTCCATCTGTACCAACATCCAAATATAGAATTGCTTGGAATACACTCCCCTCCAAAAGTATTGGGACAGTGAGGCCAATCTATGACCAATATTTGTTCAATGGCTGTGATTGATTTTCTCTCAGCTTCACAGTTGCTTGTTTTTCATCCACAGGCAGCTCTCTGATGTTCATGTTGGTTACTCCTTTAACTATAAATGCACAGTCTGCACAGGCCAAATCTGAAACTGACTGTCAACATTCAGCTATTTATTTTTTGAATAATCAATGTAACAGGACACACCTGAGCAACAAAACACCTGTCAGTCACGTGCTCCAATACTTCTGCTCACAAGAAAAATGGATGGGTTCAGACAAAAATGCTACCTGTGTATCAGATCCAGATGCAAACATCTGGAAAGAAAAGCTGAAATGTTGATATTTTGTCTCTTCTTCATCTTTTAATGTCAAACCCAAATGTTTTCAGTCTACAGCAAAAATGAAGGGACTGACCTCACTGTACGTTTAGAGGAGAGTGTATGTCACTGAATATAAAATCTGAGTTTTCCTTTTTGAATTAAATTATGAACACAATGAACATTTTCATGATTTGATGATTTACGGAGATGCATCAGAGACGTTTACCTGTATAAAAAACCTGATAACATGAAAGAATTTAAGCGTGTGCATGAAAATGTTGACTTTGATGACAGCATAGCATGACTTACCAACACCATGAAACATCTCTATAGCAGCACGCTTACGTCTACACAGGTATCAATTTCCCACTATCTGAAACCTTGACATTACTTTTCCGCTTCATTCTGAACATCTGATGAAATCTGTTTCTGGCAGAATATTTAACATAAGCGATGCCTCTCCCTCTTCAAGCGTTTTTGCTTTTTGTCAGTTATATTTGCTTTGACATCATTTGGCCGTCATCACACTGTGAGGTTGAAGAAATGGCTTTTTCTATCCACCATTTGTTTCGCAGATTGGAAAAGTCTGATATTTGAAAGAGATTTCAGCTCTAATCAGGTTGGCATTCGCTTGTCCTGTCCAGGGTCTCTGAGCTGTCGTAACACAGCCGTGCAGAGATGGCAAATGGCTATGAAGCAAACTTTGCTCAGAGCAAATATGAGGTTAAATCTCACCATAACCTACTGCTTGTTATTTGCATAGCACTGGACAAAAAGCAGCCACACATATCTACCCTTACAAAGAAGTACCAAAGTCCAAGGTCCAAGACACATGTTCTGTAAAACCAGTTGGGGAAAGTTTTCAATGGAATTAAAGGAAGTTCACAAGTGTGGTGGTAGTACCCTGGTACTTGGTCTTTTTCTTATAAACGGTTATGGCAACAGCACAAGTGTTTCTATAAGGTCTCCTGTCCTGGTCCCTGGTCAAACACTAATGACATGGCTGATTGTATGCTTTATCTTATGTTTATATTGTGCTTTATCAAAGCTCTCTATAGAGACTGCAGAGACTTTTGTTCAGTCAGGTGTAAGAGTTACTGGACTTGACCTTAGTCTAACCATGACAATCAAATCCTAAATATAATCTTAAAGTAGTTGGACTACACAAAGCACTGCACATACACAAGGTGGGCATTTGCACCAGAATGTGTTGTTTTTACCTTAAACACAAACATCTCTCTTCGTAGGATGGCCAGTGTGTTGAAGTCTCCGTCGCAGATGTTAGGCTTGGCGTTTGGATGTGTGGGCTTGTCTCCTGAGGGTAGGCGCGGGGGCCGTGTCTGTCGGTCGTGTTTGCGAGGGTCTGATGGGGGGTGTGAGCGATGAGGAGGGGCTGTCGGTAAAGGCTTTGTTGGCTGAGGGAGCTTGTCAGGTGGTCCTGAAAAGAAGAGATATCAATAATATCAAAGACAGAACATCTTTTCCTCACATAGTAAGTTTGACATGGCAGCATTTTAACTACACTGCTCAAAAATTAAGGGAGCACTTAATCAGAACAGTAGAACACAAAGTCAGTGAAGCTTCAGGGTCGATTTCACTTGTTTTGGCACAAATGAAGGTGACAACAGGTGCACTGTAGAGGGAATGGTTTTACAGGTGGTGGCCACAGACAATTACTCTCCTTATCCTTCCTGACTGATTTCCTCACAGTCCACAGATTCTGACACCATCAAGTAGCACCACAGACTGTCCAGGAGCTCACTGAGAGGGAGAGGATTCCCCAGGACACTAGCCACCATTCCATCAGGAGCTGCCCAGACATTGTTGGGAGTGCACATGGGGGCCACAAACAGGCACTTAGGGGCTATAAATGCTACTGAGTCACATTATAAGTTGCCGTCATTCAAGTCACACAAATTGGATCAACCTGTTATGTCATTTTGTTCTTAATGAATTACACAATTTATATCAGCAAAGACCTTCAACTTGAGTCTTTCATTTATCCTGTGATATATATTTATATAGTACCCGTCAAAACTGTGGACACACCTCATGCTACGCTTTTATTTTCTCTTTTTTTTCCCTCCATTGTAAATGAACACTGAAGTCATCCAGACTATGAAGGAACACATAATGAATCATGTAGTAAACTTAAAAATGATAAACAAACCACAATATGTTTTAGATTTTAGATTAAAAGTAGACACACAACTGATGTCTCAAACACTTTAAGAGGCAAGAAATGCAAGTCATGAACTCTTGACAAGACACAGCTGTTAACTGAAAGCCATTCCAGGTGACTACCTCATAAAGCTGACAGAAAATGTCAAGAAATCTGCCATCTAAGCAAGAGGTGCCTACTGTGAAGAATGTAAAATATAAACATATTCTGGTTTGTTTAACACTTGTTTGTTTTCTAAATAATTACAGATGTGTTTATTCATAGTGTTGATGACTTTAGTATTAATCTACAATGCAGAACATTTTTAAATCATTAAAAAACACTGAATGTCCAGAAAGTGTGTCCAAACCTTTGACTGGAACTGCACTGTACTGCAGTGTACAGTGTACATTCAAAATCAAAACAAAAAACAAAGGGCAGAGATGTAACTAAACTATATGTTAAGCAGCCAAATAATAACACTGAGTATTTTTTTTTACATTTGGATTTGTAACAGTTAAAGGAAAGCACACTTTCATATCATCACTACAGTCCAGCATCCAGGGACACATCTCCAGTGTCCTCATCTGCACAGCTACTGCACTTTAGCTTTCAGCTAGGCCTGTCAAACTAAAACAACATTTAATGAGAGTTTAGTAATCACGAGCAAGCTTAACCTCACTGATACTGTGTGTACAAAAACGCTCTGAACACATCTTCAACTTTGGCCTCCAAAAGGCTTCATTTTCTGTTTTACTTAAAATCAGCGTCTTGTCCAGAGTATGGGACGAGTATGACAGTCCAAAAGGCCATTAGAGGTAATGCTTTTGGAAAAGGAGAGATTGGTGAGTGAATGAAAGCGTGACCCCAGCAGCAGTGCCCTGGAGGCAGGCTCAGACAATTAGAGGGATAGTTACTCCTCTAGTTATCCCAGCCAGGTCCTTTGGCCCGATCAGCCAGGGGGAAGAGGGAGATTTCGTTCATTGACTGAATTAAATCTCCTGAAATAGAGCGTGGATTAGAGGGGAGAGAGCTCACTCTGCCATTATGTAATATATTACCGTCTCACTCGAGAGAGGGGAGATTAGGTGCGAGATAAAGTCCTCTAAATTAAGTCAGTTACTTG
>BRDA01008860.1:50934-61652 GCA_036984385.1 Crenuchus spilurus
AGGTGTTGAGCAGTGCTCATACTGTTGGCTTTCAGGCAGGCACACAGGCATAGAGTAAGCACAAAGAGAAGTAAGGAGAAGCACAGCTGGGTGAAGTAATCCTCCTTGGTGTACTGATATCATAACCTGGTGATGGGCTGACAAATGACAGCTGTAAGCTATGCTATCATGGATCTGAAAGGAAATTCAAAGAGACTGCTTGAGCTCGTCCACCATTATTGATTCAGACTGGTCATGGGAGAGCCGAGATAGAGAGGACATTGATAGCACACAATCCTGCAGGCCACAGACAGTGAAATACACACCTCTCTCTCTCCAACTCCCTCTCTTTTTGAACATTGTACACACACTGTAAAAACAATATGATGAATGCTATGTACATGTACATATATCATGTCATAGGAGATAATATAATATGACCACCCCTGTTTTGGAATGAACTCACTTGCGACACCACAGATGCCACATGACATGGAGATCCTTTACACTTTCCTAGTTGCTCCTGCGTTCATTAAAGAGGTTAACTCGTCCACAGTGGTGTGTCGTGAACTCTGTACCCCTCTCCGGAGTCTGGGAGGCACTCAATGCATGATAAGGTCATTCTCAGTACATCTTCACTACGGCGGCTTTAGAACATGCCACAAAGTTAGCAGTGTTGCTACCACCCTTCGCCAGGTAGCCAATGATCATGCCCCTTTGGACGTCAGTCAAATCACAGTCTTTCTGCAGGATGATCGTTGTGCACTCTGCGACAACTGACTGGTGTGCCCACTTATTTATACCGCAGTAAACCCACTCGTCTGGCATCTGTAAAGCCCCATTACAGCTCAGTCTAAACCAGAGGTGGTCATAATATTCATAATATTCTGATCTGACCGTGTACACACTTGTGTTGGAGAAACTCTGCAGGGAAGGCTTTCTACTAGATCCAATAGATTTAGAAGCATTACTGTGAGGATTTGAGTGCATTCAGCAACAGGAACAGCAGTGAGGTCAAGACGTTTGATGATCACCACCCGACCTCATCCTCAACTCAACTCATCCACAAAATATTGGATGGAGCACCAACATTTCAGAGAACGCAGTTTCACTGCTCCACAGTTCAATGCTGGTGGGGCTTTATACTCCTCTAGCACACGCCTGGCATTAAGCATGATGCCAACAGATTCATGTTGATCTGCTTCTATTCTATGGGCATGTATCTTCATATCTGGTCCTGCAGGGCCAGTGTCCTGCACTATTCAGCAATGTCTCTGCACATCCAGTTCAATTCATCTGTTCATTTCAGGTTTAGCGGGGGTGTCTAAGTAGAGACGTTACCAGACAGTGTTGACACCAGACCTCCAGGACAAGATTTGAAAATCCTCGTTTTAAAACAAAAAGGGATATTTGGAGCAAAGCCACAGAAGAAACCCGTTTGGTACCTTAACCATGGATGCTGTTAGATTTTATTTGAAAGTGTGAAGAACCTTTACAAGGTTCAAAGAAGCTCGACATAATGTAACTGTTCTATACCAACTTAAGGCCACATATTTAGATCTTTACGGTTAAGACTGTGTGTGTACATGATGTGTGCATTTACAAACATTGGGGTTTTAAGCTCATGCTCCCAAAGGCACATATAGACTAATTCTGGGCAGCATTTACGTGTTACTTCCAGAGTGAGAGCGTGAAGCTGTGTGTATGTGTGTGTTGAGAGCGTGTAGCCTCATAGCTGCAAGCCACGATGAGTCAGAACACCAAGTCTTCCAGATTCCGCTCTTCTGCTCCTTCCCTCTTGTCCTTTAGACATCTCCATATGCCATGCAGAGGGAAAAAAGCAGCACACACACACACACACACACCCCGACAACCTCACACTCTCGTGCATCCCACTGTCACAGCCACACACCCTCGGTCACTGTCTCAGATGAAATATGCATGCATGTACCCCTACTCGACAGCATGCTCTTTTCTTCTTTCCATTGGATGTATAATTCAATCTAATGCATAATTCCATGTCTTTAGAATGCAGTGAGCTGGATCTCCAAAATCAGCCCCATCAATATTGGATGGAGGGAGAAAGCGCGGATGAATCACCGGCACTCTGACGGACGCCTCTCCAGCTCATTATCACTGATGGCTCGCAATAGAGAGCTTCCTGCAGCCCACGGGGAAAATCTTTACTGCCACATCAAGGCTTACAATAGGATTGAATCTGCTTCCCCTTACCCATAGTGATAAGGACCTGAATGTGCCTCCAGCCAGCACTGCTGCTGCCTTTAACACAGCCTTAAATTACTTTATTAGACCACAGATTTACTTACTGTAGCTAAGAACCTGTGGTTCATTGCAGTCGATGCACTTGTTAACATATTGTACTGTGTACTGAAATAAGTTCGCCTACATTCACAGACAATTGCTATTATATCTGGATCGTTATGTAGCTACAGAAACCCGAGACTTTAGAAAGTCTGTCTGAAATGGGTCACCCTTACCTAGCACTGCTGACAAAATGAAACATAATACAGCTTGCCTCAAGGGCATGCTTTTCAATTGGGTAGAATCTGAGATCTTAGATAATCGCTTTTATGAGCATGGCACACAATATATGAAACACTTTCTCGCTATGCTAGTAGGGACATACAAGCAAATATTTAGAGACACCTGCACATCAAGCATTTCTTCCAAGGGTATTTCAAGGCTTTACACTAGACATTGGATAGATATTGGTACATTGCTGGGAGGATTTGATTGCATTCAGCAAGCCGGGATGGCACGGTGGCTTGGTGGTTGGCACACTTGCCTCTCAGTGCTGAGGACTTGGGTTCAAGTCACCATCTGTGTGGGCTTTCCATGTTCTCCCCGTGTCTGTGTGGGTTTCCTGTGGAGTCTCTGGTTTCCTCCCACAGTGCAAAAACATGAAGGTGAATTTGGTTCTCTAAATTGTCCTCGTGTGTGTGTGTGTGTGTGTGTGTGTGTGTGTACCCAGCAATAGATTGGAGCCCTGCCCTGGGCTTGGCTAGGATAATCTGTAATGCCTTGCCCTACGCCTGGTGAAGGGGTACGAGACTAATCACAACCCTGATCAGGATTACGTGAAAAAGATAATGGATGGATAGCTGAATGGATGGAGCTCCAACACTCCAGACAATGCAGTCTCATGGTTCTACAGCCCAATCCTGAGCGGTTTTATACCCCTCTACCAATGCTCATGAACAGCTACTCCACAACATTCCATTCTACTGACACTGCTTTTCTATGACAGCTATACAAGCTCAGCTGCACACTTGGGTCAATAGGAGATAAACTAAACAGAAATGGTGTCTTCATACTTTTGAACATGCAGTGTACATGAAGCTAAGCACAAAGAGGATCTGTCCAATGTACCAGTAAGACTCACCATCATGGTTGGGGTTCCCCAAGGTCCAGGGCTCATCGGAGTCAAAGTGCGTGTCTCCCCCGATGCCCGGCCCGGGGAAGTACGCGTGTGCCAGAAAGCCCCCCTCTCCATCAAAAGGTGAGCTGTCTCCATGGAACCCAGAGGCAAATATGATTGTAATGTCCACATCTTTCTTATTCCGCTCCAGTTCACTGTATGGAACAGCCTCGAAGCGCAGTGGCGTCACGTTCTGCCACACCTCAAATGCCCGACGAATGGCATCATGGGTCTCCTCTGCGCCCACCTTGGGTGTGACGTTCTTTATGCTGGAAAAGAGAAGGTGATAAATATGTAAAACTCATCTCATTACTTACAACATTAATGCACGGACCTGTGACTGTGGGACATAAATATTATTCACAAACTCAATTAAGTCAAAAGTACTTCAGCAGTGATTACTTTAATTTGCATTATGTATACACACTGATCAGCCATATCATTAACACTACATCTGCATTCATTGTCTATTTTATCAGGTCCATATAGCTGCACTTGGTAGTTCTACAATTACAGACTGTAGTCCATCTGTTTCTCTGTAAACACTGTTAGCCTCTTTTCTCCCTGTTCTTCAGGAGCAGCAATTATTTGGGTGGTGGATCATTCTCAGCACTGCAGTGACTCTGAAGTGGTGGTGATGTGTTTGTGTTAGTGCTGGGCGATAAAACAATATTGATTTGTTTCACAATAATTTTTCCCTCGATGACGATGATAAGCCGGGACAATAGAATTAACGTTCGCTTCCATTTCACATCTAAACTGCTTGACAGTCTGTTACGTGCCCTGCACGTGTCTGCTGCTCTAGTGCTCCTGTCAGCGGCTATACCCCTCTCCCCAGATTGGTCCATTGGTGGGAACATCGCCCGTCCAATGACTGCACTGTGGAGGCGGGTCAACAAACGGAGCTGCATGCAGTTGGGGAGGGAGGGAGAGAGAGTAGAGCAGCTGAGAGTTTCAGTGTGTGCTTGTATTCTTGAGAAGCGAGTTTACAAAAAGTTTAAAGCGAGTTTACAAAAAATGTAATATCGTGATAATTATCAAAATCGATCAATATAGAAAAAAATATCGTTATAAATCTTTTGGCCATATCGCCCAGCTGTAGTTGGTGCGTTGGTTGAGACAAGTGGATCAGACACAGCAGAGCTGTTGTTTTTATTTGATTTCTTTTATCATTTTTGCCAATTTTATCCCCTTCCCAATGTAGTAGTAGCCAATTAGCCTATCCCATCCATTAGGACTCTCCCCATCACTTTTGCACTGTCCCTGACTCTAGGAGGGTGAAGTGAACCACAAGCCTTCTCCGTAGTGTGATGCAGCCACCACCTCTTTTCAAACTACTGCTGATACACCATCACTGGAGAGCCAACACGCTCAGAGGAAAGCGCAGGATTCCCAGCTCTGAGTGGACCAATCAGTAGACGCCTGAGCCAGCTGACATTGCAATATGAGAGTGATAGAGTGAGAGCGCCATCTACCCGCCCAGAGAGAGCACAGCCAATTTTTGCTCTCTTGGGCCCCGGCTGGTGATGGCAAACAGCATGACCGGGATTTGAACTCGCAGTTCTCTGGTCATAGTGTCAGCGTCTTAGCCTGCTGAGCCACTCGGGGTCCTGAGCTGTTGTTCTTAAACATCTGTGCACCAACCAAAACAATCCAGTCAGCAGTGTCCTGTGACATCAGTGAAGGACTACAGGACCAACACAAACAGCAGCAACAGATGAGCTGCTGTCTCTGACTTTACATTTACAAGGTGGACCAACAAAGTAGGTGTGTCTAATAGAGTGGACAGTGAACTAATAGTGTTTAAAAAGTGCACCTGTATGGTCAGTGGAGCTGATAAAATATAGCTAATAGTATACTGGGCATAAAAATAGTGCCGATATAAGTTTAGTAAATGTCTACTGTGTACAATATTTCACAATTTACATCAAGGTGTCTATAATGTGTGAACTGTTCAATTACCACACAACCAAAATACCGGTAATACATGCTGAATACAAGAATAAGACAGCAGAGCATGTCTATAGCATAGCCAAGTACAACATAATGGATGTCATTCAGTAGCAGATCAAAGCACTTGCCTACTTGATGAAAAATGAATTTCTTAATATCTCATAGAACCATAAAACATCCCAAGCCAACGCTCAAGAAAACAATGTTCTGCATGTGCTCCGAGTAGTTCATGGGACTCTTAAGATTAAGAGAGAGAGAGAGAGAGAGACTGTGAAAAAAAGGCTGCTGGAGTCTCCTGCTGCTGCTGAAGGTGCTGCAGGTGTTGAGAGAACCGCAGAACTTCCCGCGGCTGGAATTTATTTTCTAATTAAGGATTATCAACAGCTCACTGCTCAGCCAGCGCTGCCGGCCCGGGCAATTTTCAAACCTCTTCCATTTTTTTAAAAGACTAAAATAAGGCAAATATCTTAAATTCATTTTTAAGCATTTCACTCCAGCAAACTGCTTAATCTGCTCTTTAAGTGAGCGAAGTTGTTAAAGGAATATTTTGCCTCAGTATTTTTTCCCCAGTTCATAAAAATCAAAACTATTTTGGAGGATTTTTTGGTGCCTCTGAGTTAAGATAGCGTGCAACAAAAGTATCTCCCGTATGCTTCCTTGTGACACTGAATGAACAAAATTCCATTTAGAGACTCAAATGTACTGTTAATGTAGTGATGCAATGTTCTCCAACAGCTGTGCTATTATATTCATCTCATGGTAAGACCTGATAAAGAGCAGAATGGCTGCAATCGCAGAACTGGCCTGAGACTATTTACTCCTCTGCGCTGCTCTGAATGTTTCAGATAATGATGTGTCTTATATTTATCATAGCAGCTGAGCTTGTGAAAGCTTCTCTCACTCACAGAACTGAATCTAATACTCCAGAATCATTGCAATCACATAATTAAATTAAGTAAATAACAATATAAGGCTATTTCTAGTAAACGTGTTTGAAAAGTCATACAAATGACCCATTCTATGCCATCTGGAAGTCAATGGAAGGATGGTTTTGGACTATCTAGCACACATTCTCAAATACTCCCAAGAACATGAAGATTTTTAAAGAAAAGTCTTTCAAATATTGCTTTAGGTTGACAAATAAAGGCAGAACACCAGTAGAGCTCCCCCAGGTCCAGACAGTTGTCAGTGTCAGTTGTATTACTACACAGCTTTTCATTCATGGATGAAACCAGTCATCTCTCACCTACTGAAGGATTCTGCTATTTTAAAAGCACCTACTGGTCATCTCTGCCCTGCAATATTGACTTGAATCAATATTTCATATCACCATCTTCACATACATCATCCTCTCCTCTCTCTCCCACTCATCTCTCTGTCTCTGAGATGCTATGTAGGCAGTGTGGATCATCCTGCTGTGTTTTATGGGTTGGAGGATTATGTCCCAGGTGCTTCTCCAAAGGTAATCGCACTAGCCAAAGGACAGGCCATGTCATTCAGACTGGAACATCAAGTAGGTTCTTGGGGAACATGGCACAGGTTTACCTTAAGATAAGCTACAGAAACACGACTGGTACCACATCCCAGTGAGGATGCTATAAGCCTTGTCTAAGCAAAATATTCATTCATTCCAACAAAACTTCCATCTTATTCATACTCTACGACCTCAAACCTACCCAAACTCAACACCCACAACGTTGATTTTCATGCCCATTAAATCTTTGTGAAAAATGAACAATTAATATTTCAAACAAAAACTTGTTAAAAGGGCCCCCGAGTGGCTCAGCAGGCTAAGACGATGACACTATGTGACACGAGTTCGAATCCCAGTCATGCTGTCTGCCATCACAACCAGGGCCCAAGAGAGAAAAATTGGCCATGCTCTCTCTGGGGGGGTAGATGGCTTCTGCTCTCTCTTCTTCTGCTCGCATTCACCCTCCTAGAGCCAGGGACATTGCAAAAGTGATGGGGAGAGTCCTAACAGATGGGATGGGCTAATTGGATACTACTACATTGGGAAGGGAGAAAATTGGCAAAAATTCATTTAAAAAAAGTAAATAAAAAAAAAAACTTGTTAAAAGCCATAAACTTGACATGACGAGTTAATTTGTCAAGATGCTAGAGTTTTGACCTTTTATACAGATTTTGATAGTGATACCATGTCATAATAATGCCAAGTTGATACTCTGGCATTAAAAACTCACTATTGTCTATAATGTCATGTTTATTTAATATAACATTTTTACAGTTTAACTAAAGTCTGATCTTTTTTAATGTAATCTCTATAATTCATACAGAACTCTGCAGTTGTAAACAAAACTTATTTCTATTAGAGAGTACTGAAAGAGTATAATTTTACTACTGAAATGTTTCAATAATTTCAAATCTTACTTGTGGCCTTCATGCAAATGATACACACACTGCCATTAGTAAATGCTGAACGTGGACAGATTTGGGCCACATCACCGTTGTCATCATGGCAGCATTTTAAGTATAGTTGATCATTCTAAAATGAACATGTCAGTAATCCAGTCACATCATTTACAATGTAAACCTAAATATTCTAGTAGTGTAGGCTCATAAAAATGCTGTATTTAAACATTATGTCTGCAAATATTAAAAAGTGATTCCATTAATGATGAAAAAGCCTGCCAGATCAGAACAAGTAAAAATACAGTGTGGGTCACTGCCCCAACTCTGACCTTAATCCTAATCCCTAAACCTTAATGTTGTTCAAAATCAACTGAGACCGAGTATTAACAGCAGGACCATCAGAATCAAGCTCAGTCAAATAACTTCAAATGATCTTACACCTTCAGTCCACACTGATTCCCATCTCCTGCTCTCCAGCCAGGTTCCTCGTCTACCTGCTAGACACAGCGTTAGCAGTTCTTCTCTGGCTGTCACAATACATCAACTTCTTGATCTACATCTGACCTCAACTGTCTCTCAGCGGCACTCGGCAGAAATCATAATCCTGTCTTTGAGCTGTGTCTGAGATAAGATCGCTTCTATACTGGCCAGAGCTCGGTTCGCCAAAGCTCGGAGGAGAGCGAGCGCAGAAGGACTGCTCGCTGCAGTTCTATTGTCAGTATGAGGTGTCATTGAAATAGCTCGAGTAGGAAGATTCCCTGCTGAAGATGTGTCCCCTCCTGCCTCCAGCATGGCACTGCAAGTCTGTCAGACACACATACACGGATGACAGTGCCCCGCTTACAGCAGCACTCTTATCTTAGTGTTCCACTGTAACAGCATGAGCGCCAGCTTTGCTCCATTACACAGGGACTTGCTGTGGTGCGTCTGTGTTGAGCTCTGCTGGAAGCAAAGCTATCTGATACAGAAACGTAAGGATGTTGTGTTCCGAATTTCTTCTAGTGAATGAAGAAGAGAAGCGAGCTAATCTGTCTCCTTCTTGATGTCACATTAAAGTTGTAAGAAGCAAACACTTGGGATTTCATCTTTAAAAAAAAGTGTCTGCTGAAACTCAGACTGGCTGACAAATAAACGTTCAGCTTCAAACCTTGCCAAATAGCTCTCCTGGCCTCAAACTGCTCAAACATTCTTCTGACGCCACATCAGCTGCACTAAATGTGTGTCAATAAGAATAAAACTGTTCTCCCGGAGCTCCTGAGCGTGTTCAACTGTTCTCATGTTTCCTACTAGTGCATCTCCAAAAATCTGAATATTGTGAATAAGCTCATTTGCTGGGTGGCTTGGTGGTTAGCACTCTCGCCTCTCAGCGCTGAAGTCTTGGGTTCAAGTCCCCATCTGGGTGTAGTTTCCATGTTCTCTCCGGGTTTCCTCCCGCAGTGCAAAAATATGTAGGTCAGGTGAATTAGGTGTGTGTATGTGGGCTTGGCTAGGATAGTCTGTCCTGTCCTCCAAACAGGTGAGGGGGACTAACCACGACCCTGATCAGGATTAAGCAGAAGATGATGAATAAATGGATGGATGGAGTTAATTTGCTTAAATACTATTTTACTCCAATGTGAAATGAAATATTAAAATAATTTGAGACACTGGATTTCATGAATTATAAGCCACACCGGTAGTTTCCCACCTATCTCATGAATATTCAATGTAGGGTTAGTGGCTGAGGAAAACACAGTGTCACCTCACATTTGTTAAGCTTTAGAAATAAAACCACATACAATTGATAAAAGCTATAATGAGCAGTGTGTAGCCAACACATCTGTTTATTAAGTTCAAAAGTAGTTCAGCACATCTGAAAATAGGTTTTTGGAAAGTCTAAGGTTAGAGCAGATTTAATCAAAATATAGATTTATGACACTCTTACTGTTTTGACACTGTTGTTGCTGAGTTTGTGTTGGACAAAAGCCTGTGTAACAGTGTGTAAAAAATTATTTTAGATGGGTGTAATTTGTAAAAAGTGAAGAAATGTCAGACTACATCAGAGTGTCTGCCAGAGGTTAAGCACTCATACACATTTACATACAGTGAGGTCAAAAGTCTGAGATCACAAGACAAAAATGCTTTTTGCGTTCTTCCTCGCTACAAACTGTATCAGCAAATCAAATTGAGTAAAAATCTAAAAATGTTTATCTTTACATTTATTTCAGAATTATACTCTCTGGCAGTCATAGCAAGTGGAGTTCTGAGTAGCTTCTGCTCTAAACTACAAGCCACACACCTTCCCTCTTGATGAACAGAGACAGCACTGGAAGATGGGGTGCCAAAACATTTTTTCACAGGACAACAGTAGAAATTTTTTTTACAGGGTGTTAGACTGTAAGGGGGCGAAGTTTCAGCCATGTCTGTTTTTACTCCAATTAAATGAGTAAATATCACAAATTTGCTTCAATTGGAATAATGACAGAAAATGTTTCCCATAATTTTCCTTAATAATAACCCATATATGGGCCTATACATAATGAACAACATTCATACATATAACACATGTATTAACATGCAAATCACACTTTTGATATGAAACAGTATAATTTGAACTGAAAGTGGCCGATGGTGACTGGATTGTTATGACATTATTTGTGGGGAGGGGTGTGTGTTTATATATATACACATATACACACATATACATATATATACACATATATATACATATATATACACATATATATACATATATATACACATATATATACATATATATATATATATACATATATATACACATATATATACACACATATACATATATATACACACATATACACACATATACACACATATACATATGTAATACATACATACATACATACATATACACACACATATACACACATATACACACATATATATATATATATATATATATATATATATATATATATATATATATATATATATATATATATATATATATATA
>BRDA01008860.1:79276-89610 GCA_036984385.1 Crenuchus spilurus
GAGAGAGAGAGAGAGAGAGAGAGGTAGAGACATAAAGACAGTCAGACAGGCAGACAGACAAACAGACAAACAGATAGATAGATAGATAGATAGATAGATAGATAGATAGATAGATAGATAGATAGATAGATAGATAGATAGATAGAGACAGACAGACAGACAGACAGACAGACAGACAGACAGGCTCGACTTGTGTTTATTACAGATGGCAATGTGGCTCAATAACCTCCCGCATGCTTTTGTAACAGATTAGCTCTTGCAGGGGGTGGGGGGTGCCGGGGGTGGGGGGGTCAGGTTTAGAGATTAAAACGGAGTCTTTCAAACTGAGCATGTTCACCTAGCATCACTGTTCATGATGCACATGTGAAGTGATAGGGGAAAAAAGTCTCTGCAGACCGCAGTGAGACTACATTAAACCTGGAGAGGAACACAAAGGGCAGGCTCCAGTATACCAGTATGTAATTTTGATGGAGTCTGAACTTGAGCCAGCCCTGGCTACCAGTGGTGAAAACCAGATGGACCACAGGTCAAGCTGAGGTCACAGCTCACGGGTCTTTGAGGAAACCAAGACTACCTCATTGCTCCAGTCAGCCGGTGCTCATCCAGGACTTACAGTCAAAGGAAATGAATATCTCTGACACTCCGTCTGACTTCCAGATGAACCAGAACTACACACAACCCAGAAATAACTTCTGCTTTCATGTCCTGCTGGAAGAGATGAAGACAATGTCAGGAATGACTCTTATTGCACCAGCTTCTCTAGTCTGCAAAACAATAATGAAATGATTAGAGCAATATCAAGAGGCTTACAATAAAGGTGATTTGGTGCAGTGCAGCACTGCATCTTGCAGACTGCTAACAGTCTGTGTATTTACATAATAAACTTAAAGACATCAGATTTGACCAGGAATCCAGCTGGAGTTTGAGGAAGTCACCTGCGGTCAAAGCACATGTGTGAGTGAAGGTACTAGTGTTTATGCATGTGTGTAGTTTCTACCCCTGTGATGGCTACAATACAATGAAGTGTGGTGCATAAAGCACTAAAGGGGTCTACTTATGTTTGGGTGAAGTTTAGAAAGTATACAGTATAGTTACATTTCAGTTCGACCTAGAATTTAGAATAGTTACATGTTAGGATTAGGGTTATGTTTGGTGTTGGTCACAACATCAACATTGTACTTAAAGAAGAAGGTCACCTTTTACATTTGAGCTTTTCTGAACATCTACTGAACAATTTCTAGACACTTCAGAGAGTTTTTATGTCAGTTGCTTTAAAGGGGACATATTATGGACAAAATCACTATTTGTACACCTATATTTGGATACCAGAGTGCCTACCAACCTTACAGACTGTCAGTCAGTTATTTGTAGGCTGTCTGGGTCTGAAAACATGAAATTCTACATGTAGATCAAGATTGGACTTCCCTTACTGCTCAATAAGGGGACTTTACTAAGAGAAGCTCCCCCCAAGACTATGGCTGTGTCTCAATTCAGGGGCTGCATACTTCAGAGGCCAGAGGCCAAAACTGAAGGCTGTCCCATGTCAAAGGCTCCTTCACATGAGGCCAAAAAATGCATCTTTCTTTTCATTTTGATTCTCTGCAAACCAATTTACATTAAGATTAGTTTCATGTCGAGTCTATTCACTGGGGACTATGTGGCCTTTGAAGGATACATCTTAATACACCATGAGCATCGAAGGATACAGCCCCTTTATGTTAGTTTTTAGGGTACTTAGAGTCACAAATTCATTTGATTATAATTTATTTTTCTTCACAATCACGTGAAGAGAAGAAAAAATTAACTGCACCTGCAAGAAATCACAGAATAAATATTTAATATTTATAACTCAAATGTGAATAAAAGTGAACTTCTCCTTTCAGCACAAATAACAGAGTAAAGCTAACTAATTAATACTCAACTCCGTACAGTACACTGTGTGTGTGTGTAAGTGCATATGTGTGGGTATGTGTGTGTGTGTGTGTGCGTATGTGTGTAGAAGTGCATATATGTGTGTGAAAGTGCATATGTGCATGTGTGTGTGTGGGGGGGTGTAGGTGTGTGTGTGTGTGTAAGTGCATATGTGTGTGTGGGGGGGGTGTTTAGGTGTGTGTGTGTGTGTGTGTGTGTGTAAATGCATATGTGCTTGAGTGTGGGGTGTATGTTTGTGTAGGTGTGTGTGTGTGTGTGTGTGCGTGTGTGTGTGTGTGTGTGTAAGTGCATATGTGCATGTGGGGGGGTGTATGTGTGTGGGTGTGTGTATATGTGTGTTTGTGTGTGTGTGTTTTTGTGTGTGTGTGTGTGTGTGTGTGTGTGATGTGTGTGGGTGTATATGTGTGTGGGTGTGAGGGAGAGCATGTTTGTGTCACTTTGCATATGTCAGCAAAAGCAATCTGTTAGTGTCAAGATCAAAGACGTCAAAAAGTTGAGTAAATAGGAGGTTATAAAGTTGCAGAAGCTCACACTGTGTCACACTGATATGTGAACGTGTTCTTGATCCAGACAAAGCCCCCAGCCTGTCTGCTCGTGCGTCTGAGAGTTCTACACCCCTGCTGGGCATGAGTGGGGAGGTGAGACCCCCAGGCCTGCAGGAGTTGCTGCTGGTCGACAGGAAGCGCTATTGATGGGGAGAAAAGAAATGTCAAGTCCTCTTGTGAAGTGACAAACTGTGCCATCACTCTGCATGTCAAAATCCTGACTGCACAGCGGAAGCACAGTCACACACTCATACTGTCCTGGCACATACCACAAGCTTTCTGAATGTGGCCATGAGGCTCAACATCATGCAGAAAAATGTGGACAGCTTTCCACGTCTGTTTATGGCATCTGACCTGGCAGAACAGCAATGCACATTTACTCAGTATACTTTGCTTTTTTACACACAATTCAAACAAGCAGAGAAATTGTAGCACCTCAGAAACCAATAACTTCATGGGATGTTCTAGAGCTGAGTGGTGCCCCATGAATCACTGATGCCAATGAGTTTTGCAAGTGGTACAGAGCAATACACACACCACAGTGGACCAGATAATCTCTATAACAGCTGTGTCAAACTCCAGTCCTGGAGGGCTGATGTCCAGCACAATTTGGTGATTTCTCCTCTCTGACATTACAGTTAAACCTGCTCATGAGCTGAATCAGGTGTGTTTGATCAACAAACTGTGCAGGAATCCACACCTCCACCCATTTATGTTTATGGAATTTGGCAGATGCTCTTACTCAGAATGATGTACAATAGTACTTTGTCTCCATTAAGAGAATTATCTCAGCTAGTACAGACAGATTAGAGTCCAAACTGCTCTTCAGTTCAGACACTGTTAGAACTAAACCATCACTAATACCTAGAAAGAAGGAAAGACACGCAATTATACACAATATAAGAGCTTTACAATAGGAGATAAACTAGTGCTCACTTAAGTGCTCGATAAAGAGATGGTCTTCAGTCTGTGTTTGGAGACTGTGAGGGACTCTGCTGTTTGAACAGTCAGTGGGAGTTTGTTCCACCACCTGGGTGCTAGAACAGAGAAAGGTCTTAATGCTAGTTTTCCATGTGTCTTGAAGAACAGTGGGTCAAGCCAAGTCATACTAGAAGCTTGGCTCAAGGTGCAGCTTGAGACTTAACCACTGACATTAGTTATGGAGAGGCTGGTCCATTTTTTGCATTGTAGAATTAGGGTTTTAAATCTGATGTGAGCAGCTACAGGAAGCCAGTGAAATGAACTCAGAAGTGGAGAACTTGGGCTGAATGAAGACCAGCCAAACAGCTGCATTCTGGATCAGCTGCAGGGGCCTGATGGCTCACATAAGAAGACAAGCCAGCAGCAAGTTGCAGTAGTCAAGTCTTGAGATGATGCGAGACACCCCTGCTCTATAATGAACATAGGAGTAATGAGGAAAGTGTCACCAATCATCACTGAGGGAACTCTGTAATGTCTGGATCTGGAGATGGAAAAAAACGGTGGCAGTGAAACAGCTGACCCACATGTTTGCAGAATCCATTCTCACTGATCAATAATTCAACAGGGTTTCATGTTTGCAATTCAAAAAATAAGCAGCACTCATCTCACACGTCTGGCACGTTAAGCAAGGAAATATGCCCCATGCAGAGTGCAGACGGGGGGATATTAACACAGCAAATGTAATGAGTCGCCCTTCTACAGGGGAAGTACAAATCAAGAAAACTGTCTGTCTGATCCTGACTTCTCAGCCTTATCTGATGAGCCTGCCCATTCACACCCAATGGAAAACTGTCACTAAACTCATAAACTACATCCAGAGCCAATTACACCCACCATCACTTATAAAAAGTAGGACATGGACTGGGATTTCTGAAGTTCAAGAGGCCTGATAAACCTCTTCTAGCTTATTTATTGATCATCTCTGCTAGATTTGACTGTACATTAGCAGGCCACAGCTGCTAAAGCCCCATTGTATAATGGAAATGAAATTGATAGTGATGATTGTGATGATTATATGAATCAAGCAAACAATCACATTAACCCAGGTAGACAGTCTGTGCAGTGATTAAGTGGTGTGCAGGTGGGTCTGCTCCAAAGAGCTGGTTGATGTCATGATGACTGATATGTGGTGTAATAGGCTCTTCTGGAAGCATGCCGTCCACACAGGCACCGGGCACGTGTCATATTCAAGTGACACTGCATCACAGGAGACGCCACCCGTCTCTGCTGAGCTGGAGTGAATCACTTGAAGGCCGTCTGCTGGAGTCGGCAGAACATCACAGCACATCAAAGTCCACTGGCTGCACCTGGTTCTGTGTGTGTGTGTGTGTGTGTGTGTGTGTTTGTGTAGAACATGTGGTTCAGATGCATAATTGTGTCCATAGCTGAAGTGTGATGAAGAGCTGGGCCATCAGCTGAGAACAGATTTGTGCTGCTCACGGCCTTGCTTGAAGGTCTGTAGACTTAACGCTTGAGCAATTCCATATCATTCCAAATGGATCGTTTTCCTGGAAAGTCACTCATGACGTCAATACAGATTTGCTACTTACGGGCAGTATGGACAGAAGTTGCCAGGCGGTGTTGTACTGTTTCTCTAATAATTAGAGGTTAGGCAAGGGAAGTGGGTACCGGATCAATAAAAAAAAAAAAAAAGGAATTGTAGAGTGACCGTGCAGATGAATTAATTTCTGTGGAGAACAAATTTGGCACTTATCTTATTTTCTTGTTTTATAAGTATGTCAGCCACATCCGCTGTCCCCACTGCAGAAATATGTGCAGTGAAATCATCTGAGCATGCACAAAAAGCAGTATTTACAACACGCAATAACAAATAGACTCAAACATCTCAATGACTTTACTAACCATGCAACCGCTTATGAGCTGTGGTGTGGGAAGACTGTTTGATAGAAATGGCTTGGAAAGACATTTCCACCATTTAGACCAATAGTATATTCCTCTACATCACCTATCATTATGGCTGCTTTCTTTTATCCATTATATGCTTCATCTAAGAGCATGTCTCCAAAGCTGGGGATAAATTACATTCCATATTTCAAAGTAACTCAACAATAAACAGTACAATACATAGACATGTGCATGCATAAATATGTAACATAGAGTCACAGTCACAGGAAGAAGCATTTATTCTGTTACATCTTCGCTTTCAAAATTAAATGTAGAGATAAAGGGATGAATCAGAAAACCGTTTGCTTTTCAGCAGGTCAGTTATACGCACGTGTGAGCTGGAGCCAAATCCAAAGTCCAGGAGGGATGTCAGAATTAGACCCTGTGTTTGCACATGCAAGCAAGGAGGGGGGGAGGTTTGGGGAGATATTTCAGCAAATGTGCACTCTTACATAAACATGGCCAGGTTGCAGGATTACGTAGGATTTGATGGTGGGAGGGAGGGAGGAAAAACCTGTCACTGGTGTAGATGTCGTCTTCATTATCCACAGCACAGGTTCATGTGTTGTTTAAAGTCATATCAGTTTGTTGATGATTACAGAAGTGAGTGCAAGTGCAGAATGTAATGTTAATGTCTTACCTTCAGGATTAACCTCAACAGTGAGCAAACGCTGATCCTTGAAACATGAAATAATTGGAATGTTGTGCAAAAGATCATAGTTTAATTCAAGAAACTAAACAATTATATACTTTATATTCATTACATGTTAAGTGACATATTGCAAGCTTTTTTTTGTTTGGATGTTGATCAGTATGGCTTATAGCTCATGAGTTGGCTGGCTAGTCAATCACTGTAACATCATAGTCAGTAAACCATTTGTTATTAGTTTTGACACTGAAAGCAGTTTTGCTGGAAAAGGAAATCAGCAGATGGAAGCATGAAGTGCACTAAAATCTCCTGGTTGATGGCTGTGTTGACTTTGGACTTGATAAAACACAGTGGCCCAACACCAGCAGATGACAGCCATCACATACTGCAGAAACTTCACACTGGACTTCAGACACCTTGGATTCTGTGCCTATAAAATGTAAATAAAATGTAACATTTATTTTTATCTGAAAAGAAGACTTTGGAGCACTGAACAACAGTCCAGTTCTCATTAACCCATGTAAGACTCTTCTGATGATGTTTCTAGTTCAAGAGTGTCTTGATATTAAGAATGTGGCAGTTGTAGCCCAAGAGATACACAGTCAAGCTTGATATGAAATATTATAATAATTTGAGACTTTTATCAGTTTGAAATATGTCATGTTATTGTTATGGAGGCATGTGTGCACCATGAATTTCTATCTCCACTGCACTCATTCACCCCCAGATGCAGCTTTATAGTTTTAGTTTGGTTTCTTTGTGGTTCTTTTATAATTTATTTTGCATTTGCTTATCCACTCTCTCCATCTGAGCCTAACCCGGATGCGCTAGTATCCAGGTTTTCTCTTCAGACGGGGCCGCATTCCAGAGGGTGCTTGACTCCGCACCCTGGCACACACCAGTCTCATAACAGTTATATGTAATGAATAAATGGAAGTTTAATTAAATTTCAAAAAAAAATTTATTTTCCAATATTGACATTTTATGATTTATATAATGTATTTATAAGAAATGTTCATCAATGATTCAAAAGTAGACCATTCATGTACTAGTTGGCCATAGTGTTATAATAAGGATTCTGAGATACAAGGCAGAAAGTCAACAATCAATAACAAGACCATCAATGATTATCCTAATATTTACTGTGGATTTATACAGACTCCAGAGGAAGTTGTCACTAATATTTTCTTTGGAAAATAAAACACAGACATTGCCATCTGTATTATAGCAGCTGTAAGGACTTCATAAAGACCCAATATATGAAATCTAATGATCTAAACATTAACATGCTCGCCCAACATAGTCTTAATGTCTCCAGGGCTATAGAGAAAGATTGCGGCATAAGAGAATATTAAGCCACTGAGATTCTAGTGATTGGATCTAAAATGGGACTAGTTCCCCACCCGTTATTTCATTATTTACTGGTAACATGAGTGAACGATGGAGAGATATACATCACTGTGACGCTTCAGCCTAATCTTGTTATGTGTGGGATACTGTTGGAAACTGGATTGTACAGCATGCAGAGGAAACACAATATGTGGGTGCACTTCACTGATAATGTCAATCCATGTTACATCCTTCCATGCATTTCTCATCTGAGACCTGCCTCGCCTGCCATGGACTGCTCTTTGATTCTACTTTACCTGCTAAGTGTGCTGAGCTTCATATACACAGGTCATAAACATGTTTATGGTATCAATTTGTTAAACAGCAGGCAGACATGAGAAGCCCAGAGCAAATGCATCTGCACTCACAGTCAGACTGATGTTTACTAACATGACTTTGATTTCTAATCTTAAGCTCTTGCCGTAGGAAGGCTGTGCTTGAAAAAATCAATACATTCCCTCTAATGAAATAATAAGACCTTAACATTTACATCAAGCACAAATTGATGTTGACATGGACAACACTAGGTGGTGGACATAGTCCTATACAATCAGTAATGTGCAGATGCTCGCCATGATGCTCCTCAACCATCATATGGGTTTGTTAAATTCCATCAGCAGTATACTTAATGTACTGTTTAGTCAGGCCAGGTTATTGGACAATAAGTACAAGTTATGCTAGATTGCTATGAGAAGAGGTTTGTAAAGGGTTAAACCAAGACACATATTGAACATAACAATTCATTGCATTTGTGTTATTTGTATTATTCAACCTTCTCATTCATTGTATCTTAAGAGTTTAGTCTGCTTTTTTGGATTGTCTCTACTGCCCAAGGAGGACTTTCTACTAGATTGTGGGGCATTGCTGTGAGGATTGGATTGTTTTCAGTGACAAGAGCATTAGTGAGGGCAGGATGTTGGATAATCACCACATTACCTCATTCCCAACTCCACAACTCATCCTAGATGCATTGGATGGAGAAAAGAACAAAGTTCTACTCCTCTACAACTCAAAGCTGGGGGGCTTTACAGCCCTCTAGCCCACGTCTGGTATTAAGCATTAGGGCTGCGAATCTTTGGGAATCAAGCAAATCGATCCAGAATCGATTCTTGGGTCACAAATCGATTTTTTTTCTGATTCTTTCAAATATGAACGAAATACTTTATCAATCTCTGCAAATCACATGAGTCACGTCAAGCCCTTTCTTACCCGGGTCAGGTTGACGGTAAAATCCAAAGTGTTTCCAAATGGTTGCTTTCAAAGACCGCGGCTTGGCTTGTATGCCTGCGATTTTTTCCTGCACCCCTATTAAGCATGGTGCCAATAGGTTGATGCATATCTGCTGCAGAGTCCTATTCTGTTTGTAATATTTCTAGACAAGCTGTGTTTGTGAACGTTCATTAGAAGGGGTGTACACAAACAATTGGACATAATGTGTCTAGATAAAGAGCTCTTTAAATCTACACACTGTACATACACATTATTTCACTCATTGTTTTAGACACGTTTTGTAGCTTATTTTAAGTTTTATCTTGTAAAGCTGACTGTAGGAGGCTACTGAGAAACATTGTGAACACTTCCGAAATCTGCAAAATAGCGTCCGTTCCTTATTTGTTTGTTGTGTTGCCCTACTTTTCAAAATATTCCCATTAGTACACTGTTATTTCAGTGGTGACTTTGGTAGCATGTTTATTCCGTCTGATTGAGCGCTGGCCTGGCCTGTCAGCTGCTCTCTGTATTACTCACTTACAGAAATGGGACGCTTCACACCCACCACAATCTGTTCCTGAGGGACTGACTTTTCAGAAGGTCTGGTTGTGTCCAACTCCAGTCATTTCACACCCCACCCCAGTGCTCCCCATCCCACTCCAAGCCTCTACGTCCAGATGGAGTCCTACATAGTGGCCACCAGCCACCAAAACTCTCAACTGTATGAATGACAGCAAAGCTTCAATGAAGGCTTGTAGCATAAGTGAAATAACAGTTCCTTTTTACTCAGCCTGTCGTGCACACAATTGTGGTGTTTTGCTGTGCTTACAGGCAGAAGGGCCACAGAATAACAATGCTAGTAGTGAACAGCAGTGCAAACATGCACGGAAGCATGAGCATGAATCAAAGTAAAGGAAGGATATGAGCATTTGTGAGACTTTGCACAGGAAGTCTACTGAAACCAGGCTGAGAAGTGGACACTTATGGATTTTGAGAGGAAGTTACAAAGGATGATGGATGATGTCTACAGATAAAGTCTGCCAAACTCCAATTTTTACTCACTAATCATGATGTTCGCTGATTTAGACGTACTTATAAAACTTCTAGTAACACTAATAACACTAGTAACACCAGCTCAAAATAACCATAATTCATGATTGCATTTCCTAACTCTTGTTATGCTTTAGAATCAAACAGGCTGGTATTGTTACTGTGCCTTTAAAAGACTGTTATATGTAAATGATCTCTGCTCTAATTGGCTTGTATTGTCCCACAGTGTATTGCACATTGTGTGTATTGCATCACATCTTTCAAAAGCAGTCAGGGCTGAACCACTTAAGTGTGAATGGGGCAAAGCTAACTCCTATAGGTGACATCGATCAATATATGTAAGCATAGTATATAGGGCTGCACCTAACGATTATTTTTTTAATCGATTAATCTAACGATTATTTTTTCGATTAATCTATTTGTTGTCTTGTTGTCTGCACTTAATAATGTACCCAAAAACATGAAAAAAGAGAAATCCTCTTAATATTTCTATATTTTCTTTAATCTTTACATAACCTGCAAAACTAAATCCTGTGTTAAAATGTACCTTCTCTGTACAGTCAAACATAAAATCTCTCTTGAAATTAAAGCAAGATTTTTAACAATGCAAAAAATGTTCAACTTGATCAACAAACAGAAGTAACTAACACACACCCCAGCACCTACACACAATC
>BRDA01008861.1:0-12336 GCA_036984385.1 Crenuchus spilurus
GGTGAGCAGAGGGATGCCAGTGTCTCGGGGAGCTCCCATGCCTGTTTACCTTCTGGCTCTCTCCTTTTAAGTAGGGTGTTCTAGATAGTTCCGCCAGAGTCAATAGTCACACTCTGGTATGTCTCATAATTCCTTTGCTCTATAAATCCAAACAGAACTAATCCCTTTTTTTGTCTTTTTCTGAGTGAGTGATTGCCCATCAGTCTTCCAAGGCTGATGGAAGATTGATTACTATTCTCTGCATGATGCTTCCCTGGATCAGCTGCCCACCAACAACCAGCTACTGTGGCCTTCTCCAAATACCCTACTCTACTGCCCACATATGGACTTTCTGGCTGTTATCGTTGCAACCATTATCATCATCATCATCATCATCCATGTCCCACTACTGTCACCATATCAGTTCCCCTAAACATTACAACAAGATCATATGATCATGGTTTATCACGAACTTGTATTTAGTAGACCAAAGGAGGATGGGTCCCCCATGTGAGTCTGGTTCCTCCCAAGGTTTCTTCCTCTAGCTCTGAGGGAGTTTTTCCTTGCCACTGTGGCCATTGGCTTGCTCACCGTGGATTAGGGATAAATTATTTAGTGTTTGTTATTACTAACACTGTCAAGCTGCTTTGTGACATCAGTTGTAAAAAGCACTTTATAAATAAATGTGATTTGAATTTGATACTTCTAAACGTCATTCCCTCTGACTGTACAGCTCACATGATGCATTTCAAAGACAGTATTTAAATAAAAGGTACAAAAGCAAATAAAAACATTTTGGTCAGATTTTTTAATCAATATTATCAGTAGGATATGTCCTCTTAACTCACTTATAATAAGTGTATTCAAAGTCATCCATTATCTTTGCAAGAAGAAATCTTTCTTGCACAAGAGGTTTTGAAAAACAAAAAGTCTTCTGTATGTTGTGTGTTTAGTGTTTCTGCTGTTAGGTATTTATCGTTCCAGGCCTTCTGCAGTTGTGTTCAGATGCTTCTCAGTCTCCTCTTTGAGCAGTTCCTGTTCTTCTTTTTCAATCTGCTCCTGCTCTTTGGCGTCCAGCTCCTTGAACTTCTGCTCCACATCCTCAGGAATGCTCACCTCCATTAGGTTCTCCATCCCTGACTCTGGCTCATCCCCGATCAAAACCTGACCATCACCCCACCCCCAAAATACAGAACAGTTTAAATAAAATAATGAACAATTAACTTTTCTATAATAATGTCATTTTTTTAAATTTGCACTGATAACTGAGCTGTAGTCTATATAAATGGGCACTGACCTGCACGCACACACTTCACTTCATTTTCAGTTCATGTTTTTGCCAAAATTAGTTGAACGTTGCGATCAGAAGTATATTTATAATTCATTATCCACTCTCCTGTTTGCCTTACAGTAATGTATAGTTCTATGTATGTACTGTAGCATTGTGTAAATATAACATGGCTGACCTAAACTCGTGGGTGGTGCTACACTGGTGGAGGATTGGCTAAAAGTCCCCTTACTGCACAATAATGGGAGCTCTACCTGAACAAAATTAGTAAAAGTAATGAAAAATCAATGTTTACAGACCCAGGCAGCCCACAAAAAACTGACTGGGCTTTAATCTTTCCAGTTTATGGGTTGGTAGGCACTCCAGGTACCCAAATACAGGTGTAAAAGCACTGAAAAAGTGATTTTCTATAATAATTTAACAAGAGGCCCAGAATGTTTTATTTAATTTCAAAAGTAGCTGCTTCTTAAACTTCTTTGAATCCAAGAATGCTCTTAAGAGACTAATAATCAGTCGAGCTGTGCTAAAAAAAAGTCTTTCACATGCCACTGAGGCTGCCTTCAGGGCCTGTAAGCTGTGAAAATAGCCAATAAGAGGTTCACTCTGCTCCCCCCTTCCCTATTTCACATACAGCAGGATTCCGATTTGCACTTCATTAGGTGGCTGAATACTATTCATACAGTGAACAGAGCAAAAATATATAAATAGATAGAGATACAGCAGACCATTAAATAAATAGCTTTCATTAGAAATAAAGTAACAAGCCTGTTTTGAAGATGTTTTTAGTGTAAATGCAGATTTTTCTTTTGAAATGTAGTGAGTAGTAAAAATAAAAAGTGACAGAAATACTCAAGTAAAGTACAGATACCTAAAAAACTACGTAAGTACAGCAACTTCAACTTCTACTTTGCTTGTTACCACATGTGGAGGTGAGTCTATTTTGTACCTGAACAAGTTTTTCACAAGCAGAAATCACTTGCGGCTCTTTCTCCCACTTATGAAACTCTCGCATGATGGGATAGACATTCTTCTCCTTCATAATCTGTCGTCCCACTTTGGTGGCTGTAAGCTGAAAACAACAAGTAAATCAAAAAGACTTTTACACATTGTGCACTTAAAACATTTTTCAACACTGGCCTAGAAACATCCTGGACCACGTGGTCAGGAACATTTCCACGCTAACAGAACGTCCTGTAAGACCTTGCTGATGAGCTCATGTGTGGAACAGGTGACTTAATGCACAACAAAATACTGTTCTGGGCCACTTTTGAGAGTCATTATGATGGAATGTGAAACACTGAGAGGACGGGTTCATACCAGCAATAGTGTCTCAATAAGCATCTTGCGGATGTCAGGGTCTTCTTCTCTTCTTTTGTCCTCTGGCAGGTACTGCAGATCCACCGGCAGACCTGCAAACAAAAATACAAACCAGCAAAGGGAAAATGTTTCCACTGCTAAAATGACATTGTGTGTTAATGGCCAAGTTGAATTAAGTTTAGACTCAGGGCTTCTTGGAAATGTCATGACAGCAGTTCTCTATATTAGGCTGCTAATTATAAACTGTGGTTAAAAGGGAACATGTTCCACAAGACTATTAAAATATTGAAGAAATAAACCAAATCAGACGCTGATATGAAACCAGGAAAGCCGACCAAAGATGAACAAATTCACAACTTCCAGTGCTGGCGACATCGGCTGTATTTTCCAGTCTGATGTAAATGACAAATCTAATAATATGAATACTGTCCTCTACTGACCAAAGTAGGCAGCTGCAACCAAACATATAAAGTAAAAATTATAAACTACACTGGCTGTCAAAAATAAATTCATAAATGTCACCGACATGCGATTCATTCCCATTCACGGAATGGAGTGAGGTGGTCTTCAGTGTTAGAGAAGGTTATTTGATTTGGATCAGTGACAAAAAGCCTGACCAGTCTGCCAGTATGAGTGTTGTCTGTGGTGTTCTAGAGAACACAAAATTCCATCTGCCACTTCAGTTTATATTTAATCAAATCTCAGGTCTATTAAAATGTCTATTAAAAGATAAAATAGAGTTAAACATGTTTCACAAACTTAAACATGCTCACAATAGAAGCATTTTTATTTTATATCCTGTTTCTTTTACTGTAGGCAAGCAAGAAAGCCCTTGCTGCTAAATATAACATTACATTTTGACAATTTAATTATGTGCTCCAAGTTCAACTTGTGTCTAAGATCATCAATAGCCACTAATTAACTATTTTAACTAATAGTCAAGGTACATAAATCAAAAGTTTCATCACATTGTGATTGTGCATTGATTCTTTAAGCCAAACAATCCAATGATTTGGCTGCAATGCAATTAAATCTGCTGTCAATATGAAATGTAATTACATTTCTCACAATCTCTTACATTTCTATGAACATGTAAATGCAAACATTTGATTAGTATACAGTCATAGAGAAGTGTATATAGGAGAGTACAGAGAGGACTCGTGTATATCATTTTAGAACAGATTTGAAAATAAAGATTACTTAATATTTTTGTCACTTGATGCATTGGATTGGAAACAGATCAATGAATTGTTTTAGCCCTGGAGCTGGTCCCTGATCAAATAAACAAAAACTAAACTTAAAATAAAAACAGTCAAACCCTATAGGATGAAGTATTGCAGAACTGAAAAAAGTGATTACCTTCATTGTCCTCTTCAGAAAGCTCCTCTGGTCCAGCCAGTGGCAACAGCAGGTAAGGCAAAATGTCCACAGCATCACTTAGCAACCACTCATGGTGAGCTTTGAGAGGAAGTGATAATGAAATTAACTCTTCACAAAGCAAAAGTAATGAGATACTGTCACAGCTTCTGAAAGTGTTTCTATTGTAGACAACCACTGCTTACACTTTCATTTTCTTTTAACAATATGAACATAGTTTGTTATACAGGAGACTGTCAGACTTTTATTCTGCTAATTACAAACAAAACTAAAGGAATGTTCCTTTTAGATTTAAGGTCAAATCAATGACCACTTAAGCTTTACAGTAAAAAATGTAGGAACTACAGATTTTGTAATGGATGTAACAAATATTTTCTGAGAACAGGTAAAGAAAATAGTTTGTTTGGGCAGTCAGGCTATTCAGTGGAACACAAGTCGTGGTAGATGAAGGCCCTAGGGATCTGTGTCTGTAAAAAAAAAAACTCCAAAAAAATGAGTGTTAACCCTTACCGTAGTCAAAGCAGCAGTTTCTGAGAGTGCCCACCACTCCTCCACGCCTGGTGACTGAGGACTCATACTGAGTATAAGGAAGGAGCCTCTGTATTACACACCTACAAATAAATAGAATTAATACCAAATATCAGGTAATTCCAAGTAATGCAGATAATATTATGAACCTCTATGAAACATCCTCAATCCCCACCAAAACTTTCCAGAATTCCACTTCAATTGAAGGAAACACTAGATGACATATGACATGCCAGTTTATGATGATATTCATATACTGTGACATTGCAATTCAGTTTAATGATAGATAACAAAACATTACATCAAACAATAAAACAGTGATGCAACTTTTTAAATTCTATTTTGTGATGTATATTCATATACAGCACATATCATATATTCATAACTTGACAATAATAACTATTATGCAGGTCATGTACTGGGAGCTTCAGGTTATTCTGAAAGAACTATGTAACTGTCAGGTTATGAATATATAAAATAATTCTAATTTTTTTTTATTATATTTTATTCCCTGGTAATACATTTACAAGTTACCATTTACAGTCCTGTGTAATATTTTCTTTGGCCTCATTTTAAGTGAATTTGAACACAACTCTGTCAGGCTTGTATTATAAAAGATTTGTTTTGCATAACATTCATTAACATCATTAATACCAACTGAAATATTTCTGATAAAGTCACACTTATTGATATATATTTTTTTAAATATTGTGATATTGACAACAATTCCATCCATCACTAAGTTCAATACAATTCTGCATATGCAGTGCTCAAACATTAATTTAAGTTTTTTACAAAATACCAAAAATGAAAACAATAAGTGAAATCTATTTAGTCAAAGAATTTATTTAAATGAAAACTAAACTGACAATGCTGTATGTTAAGTAGGAGAAAACTAAGGTTAGCTAAATAGTCAATAGCTTTTATATCAGATGGCTAACACCACGTAACTCTCAGTTTCCTGTTGCATTTGTGCAATATTCATATTTTAAGAATAAGCATAAGTTTACTTAAGCTGCCTACAAGCTAACACTAGGCTAGCTGGCTCCCCAAAACATGCTAGCACATGTTAACATGGAGGCTAATTAGATAACGTATAGAAATAAATCCACTGTTAATGCTTTTGCACATATACAAACTAATAATTTCAAACTATAGAAGAAACCTTTTATTTACCATATGAACAGTATAAATTGCAAAGGAGACCCAAATGCATCACTGCCACAATGTTGTTTACTTTGTGGCAACATTGCTACAACATTGTCACATTTGGAAGAAATGCATGTACTGACAACAAATGCTTTTTAATACAACGTTGTAAATAGGTTATAAGAATGTCCTAGAATGTAAGAACAACATTCTGAGGAATTACATTTTCACATTTCAGCATTGTGGGCACTGAAAACAAATATAATCTAACTGTGTTTACAGGGGAGCCTTTTCATAGCTTATAGCCAGCTACAGTATACAGTGGTCTCCTTGTTTAAAAATATGTTAGCAATGGCTTTTAGCAATATTTGCGATCTGCAACCTTCCACCAATTCAACATTAATACAGTAAACATCAGATATGCAAGAACAGGTTTAATAGTTATAGGTCAGTTATATATGTTTTCTGTTCCATGTATGAAAAGCCCATTTTTGCTCTCTCGGGCCTCAGCTGCCGGAGCCAAGCAGCCTGACCAGGGATTCTTACTCGGGATCGTCAGATCACAGTGCCAGCACCTTGGTCCACTGAGTCACTCAGGGGTCTATAGGAGTTCTATAAGAAACTCAGCAGAGCTGCTCTAAACCTGGCATTTTTGTCAAGCTGTTTTCAGGAAATGAACTTTTACATGAGTCATTATTTTATTGAGATAATACTACTCTATCACAATTTGGTCACATCTAACTTATTTCCAAACTTTTGTTTCATACAGCAGTGACTGACCTCTCCTTATCCAGGATGAACTGTCTGGTCTCTGGCAGCTGTGTGAGGTTGGACAGCAATGGCCCAAGGTAGTGAAGTGAGGCGTGCTTATTGAAGCCCTCTGTGCAGAAGATCTCAACTATTTTGGCCAGGCCAATCTCTTGATCCTGCAGCATCTGAAACACCTCCCTACATGTTGCTTCATGTCTGGACAGGTTGGTGAGGATTGTACATACACGGTCAGCAAACATGTACTCTTTGTCCAGAAGGTTGCTGAACAGCGTGGGGAGAATGGCTGTCTCTTTTACTAAAGGCTTGTGGAGGGTTTCATCTGCAGACAGGTTGATAAGTGCATGGTAACAGTCCTTGACAATGGCGATGGAGAGATCTGCAGTGAGAGTGACCAGAGCCTTGAGGAAGTCGGGTTTGTTTCTGAGGTAACGGCATCCATCCCTATTGCCAGTCAGGCCCAGAATGTACTCTGTAGCCTGACCTTTAATGTCTGCCCTCGTGTCTTGCTGGAGGAAAGAGAGGAGCTCTTTAGCTTCACTGTCACTTAGCATCTTGGACGGCAGACTGAACAGACTTCCAGAAAGTGTGGTCAATAGGTCTAGATATCAACCTGCAAAACATTAAAATATGCACAGAAGTTACTGCTATTATAATGGACCATTTGCTCTCTGTCACATCAGCTAGTTACCTGATCAAAACATGCCCATAAATTCTAATGCTGAAGTGAATATAATATATATATGTAATTATAAATTGTTAAACTCATTTAGTCAATCAGTTTTTGCCAAATGCTGATTTTAAAATGACAAATGACAGCTTTAATTTTTTTCCTTCAGTATTCAACATAAAATATATACCCCAAATAAGTCAAGAGCCACAAGAGCAGGAAAAAGTCACTAAGTGCATGATGAAGAAAATGAAAGTGAGACTGACCAGAGATACTCAAAGATGTACAAAATCGGCTGATGACCTGTATTAATCAATTACAGCTGGTGAACAAGTCTGCGTATTAAACATTAAGACAGAGACAAACTTTGCAAAGGCAATAAGTTCCATCAAATATAGAGAAAGACAGAAAATACTATGAATCAGTTACGAATATGAAATAAATCTATTTTAAAAAACCTGTTAAACTGAATGAACCACTGCTGCTATTAACCAGATATTAGAAAATGTGAAATATGACTTATTATTAAGTGTTATTATACTTTTAATAAAAATCACAGAAAACTACAGGATTTTTCCTGAATATTATAGTATGTTCAGACAATTACAGTTTACAAGGCCATGGTACTGATGGTATTATCAGGGTGCAGTCCAGCATACTATGATATTTCACAGTAAAAATAGCAGGACATTATTATGCATTTTGTACACTTACAATACTTTCAGAACTTTGATTTTACACCATGGTATTTCCTTAGTTTTCATATTACTGTCAGTATGGAAATGGCTGTATTGCATATTTTGATAGTGTATTTAATCTGACCTTAATGTAGTTTTTACTTCTGAATCTATTTATCTAGCAGCATCATGGAATGCATTTTTGACACCGTAGCTGTATTTATATTGGCCCTATATAAAAACCAATATATCAGTACTATATCAATATGAATGGTTAATGGATACGTTATGAAATCCTCCCTTACAAGAAGTATATATACACGCTTATTTAAAGGCAGACTTCATAATTAATAGGCCTTGTATACATTAACCATTCAAGTGGCTAATATAGACAGCTAGCAGAAGTGAAAACGGAGTGATCCAGACAAATTTTTAACATGTTAACTACCAAAAATAAAAACAAATCGATGTTAGATACTCACCTACTTCAGCAGGCAGAAAACACATGTGCTGTAGACGTCGTTCCGTCTTTGAGACGAACACTCTAATGAGCCAATCACATTACAGAGGTCTGCTTGTTGTAGCTGTACTCGCGTATTATTGGTGGAGATAAACAAAAGCCCGCCCTGTCGTCGCTGTTCTCGGCGCTTTTTAATGACGCGGTGTGTGGCAAGTGTGTGAAACATGGCAACTGTACAGCTTAGCGAGGCTGAGAAAGTGTATATTATGCATGGAGTGAGGGTGAGTGTAAACACAGTTAAACACACATTCACTACCTCATATTAACTGAAACGAAAACACGTCATTTCTGTTTTTAGGCGCGTCAGTAAGTCAGATGTAAAATTCCTAACCAAACTGCTGTGCCTCTTCAGTTATTAGCTTGGTTATAACTAATGTTACAGGTCCCATATGTACATGTCTAACTTATCAAATGTGTGTTTATCCTTGCTCACGTTTCCAAATTAATGTTTTGCTTGTTTGAGGATGTTGGGGTAGTTCTGAATTTCATTTCCGTCATGTGTTGGGAGTAAAAATGTGGACTTTCTGATTGGGGAACACTGAACCAAACTCTGGAGTATTACAAACAAATCTTGCTTTATCTTGTTGTAGTAATCTTTCCCATTTAATGCTTCACACTATTAAGTGTTCTGTCAGGTCAGTAAGATGTGACAAAGTGTATCTGGGAAGTATTTCTCCATGCATATTCAGAAGGACCTCCAGAAAGTCCACATTTGTATTCAGTAAATGTTTGGCTCAGTTGTCATTATATTGACCTGTGTCTTGCATTTTTGTTGTTTTGTGACAGGATGACTTAAGAGTGGATGGACGTGGATGTGAGGACTACAGACATATGGAGATTGAGACAGATGTAGTGTCAAACACTGATGGCTCTTCCAAAGTCAGCTTGGTAAAACAACTTACTGTTTGTGACTTATATGTCTAAGTTTAACTGTGCCAGTTGCTATGAAATCAATGTCTGCAACATAGAGTACCAGTCAGAGTTTGAAGGAACACATAAGGAATCATGTAGTAAACTTAAAAGTGTTAAGCAAACCAAAATATGTTTTAAATTTTAGATTATTCAAAGTAGACACACAACTGATGTCTCAAACACATTATGGGGCAAGAAATGCAAGTCATGAACTCTTGACAAGACACAGCTGTTAACTGAAAGCTATTTCAGATGACTACCTCATAAAGCTGACTGAGAAAATGCCAAGAAAGCTGCCATCTAAACAAGAGGTGCCTACTTTGAAGAATATAAAATATAAAACATATTCTGGTTTGTTTACTAAATAATTTCATATGTATTTCTTCATAGTTTGGATGACTTTAGTATTAATCTATGATTTGTAAATAATGGAAAAACACTGAATGTCCAGAAGGTATGTCCAAACACCTATACTGCTACTGTAGTTTAGTTAGAAATACCTGAGAACACAGCTAATTTATACTTATAGTATACAATCTGTATTCTATGTAGGCACACCTAATCTATAGATTTGCTGGTCATTCCTTTTGCAATCACTTGTAAAGTCAATAAAAGTGAAGTCTGTGTTTTAAATATATGGATTAGGACTGAATTTTATCTGCATCATCCATAATGATAGGAATATGCTACAGGAACTGCAAAGTAATACTTCGTGAAGTGGTCATTGAGTGTATGTCTGCTGTAATCATGAATGATATGGTGCTGAATGTCTTATAGGGATACACAGATGTTCTTGTGGGAATAAAGGCTGAGATTGGAAAGCCACGGCCTATGATACCAGATGAGGGATATCTGGAATTTTTTGTCGACTGGTAAGTGTCTTGTTAAATACATTGTGGCATTGGCATTGTGAGATTTCCAATGAATATGTGTCTGATTTTCCTATACTACAGATATGGGAATTCTGGAGGGAATTTCAGAAAACAGCATTTTAAAGTTAGTCAGATAACGTAAGTTAAAAATTGAGGTTTGTCCAATAGGAATGTCCAGCTGCAATCTGATTTGACTTTACCCTTAAGTTACCTAGCAATACTATATAATCCTGTTTTGTGGAATACCTCCCTAAACTAACCCCAGTACCCTGAAATCAGATTTTTTCCAGTTCAATAAAAACTCTTTGCTCCTGAAACATGATTCTCTCAGTGGAATGAGTTTGATAATTAGCATTATTTACATGTGCAGTGTGGTGATGTGTAATTGCACATGGCCAGCGAGCACCTGTATGGACAGACAGTGATGACCAACCAACCTTTTCACACAATATACAGTGATGGGTATTGTAAGGGTCAGCAGTAATGAATCTTGTAGCATAGTGTTGTACAGAGATTTAAGAGTAGTGGCATATCTGTATATCTCATCACCATAATTCAGGGTAGACAGGAGTGTTGCTTCAACAATCTTTTTTCTTTTAGCAAAAGACAGTTCATCAGTTTGAGAGAGTTTTCCTCACAGATATATTGATTGCTACAAATCACACTTGGTTATTGAAAGTGAAGCACTGAATAATAATCTTGGATACATGTATTATTTATTTCTGTTTAATTATAAATGCCTTAAAATGATTCCAATACAGACATTGTATTATATTATAAACAGTTGTGTTGCATTAGCCTAAACCATAGTGGTGTAAAAAATCTATACACTTGAGTATCGTAATGTTTTGTGACATTGTATTGATTCTCAACAACTCGACATGAATTTTACTTAATAATTTACATACAGGAATATAATAGAGAGGTTCATTTGGTGGTGTTTAATTTCTTGACCACTATATAGCAGTGTTGTTCAGCAATGAGATTCATCCACACCAATGTAAACAAGTGAAGAAATGTTAGCATTAACAAACTTAGCTGATTTCTAAAAGTAAATAATATTCATTATGTCACAGTATATAGAATCATAACCTTGGTGTCAAAATACTTATCATAATAAAGTATCCCATAAAGTTCTGCTTACCATCATATATCATTAAATATTTTTTTTAGGCAGTTTTCAGCTATTACGGGTGTGATTCCTATATCATTGTGTATCATTTTTATTAAAATTAAGACTTACTTTTCAGCATCTGATACAAATGGTTCAGTAACTACAGTATTATGAATATGTAAGTTATGAGGAATTGAAATGTGCACCCACATGTGGGCTCTTGCAGTTTAAGTTACCAGTACTGTTTTCATTTTGTGGTGGTTTGTATTCTCCATAATTATTTTTGCCATAAAATATACTGACCAAAGTAAAGAGTTTCTCTGCATGCTCTCACCTTTTTCAATTTCACCCATTATTAGCTCAGCAAATGCTACACCAGAGTTTGAAGGGCGTGGAGGGGAGGAGCTGGGAATGGAGCTCAGTAATACTTTGTACAAAGTCTTCAATAATGGACACAGCCTAGACCTGCGCAGTCTCTGTATCTGCCCAGGAGAGCACTGCTGGGTCCTCTATGTGGACGTACTGGTGAGAAACCCTAACTTCAACAACAAGAATACAGTTCAAGAATTCTGTTGATTATCCTTGTAGTGCTCAAGCTATGCTATACAGTGATGTGACTGCAGAGTCACTTTCAAAATATATAATTTTTGTTTTATAATTCCAAACTGCTGGGAAAACATAAAATGAATAACAGTAAATGACAGTGTATTGGATATTCTTTTTAAACCAACAGTGTGTAACTTTGACTAAACACAGTTAAAAGAAAGTGGAATTAAAAGAAGCAGCTTTCATTCTTCTAGTAAAAAAAACATTTAATTGTAAGTCCTGCAAAAAGTGGAACCACCAGTTTTGTCTGTGGTCTGATTCAGTGTACATTAAGCTTTCCACATTTGTCCCTGTTTCCTTGCACATATACAGCATTGCCCAGTGGAATTACAACAGTGTTCAAAGCATTATTTTAAATCTGCTAAGTATCTTTGTAATACTTGGAAGTTCTTATGGCCAAGGAAAAGAGTCTTCTAGTTAAAAAAAAAAAAGTGCCTCTGCAGTTATTGTACAAACCGGATTCTAAAAAAGTTGGGACACTAAACAAATTGTGAATAAAAACTGAATGCAATTATGTGGAGATGGCAAATGTCAATATTTTATTCGTAATAGAACATAG
>BRDA01008861.1:15970-37843 GCA_036984385.1 Crenuchus spilurus
GAGGATGACCGAGGCCATGTATTGCGAGATTTTGGGGAACAACCTCCTTCCCTCAGTTAGAGCATAGAAGATGGGTCGTGGCTGGGTCTTCTAATATGACAATGACCCAAAGCACACAGCCAGGATAACCAAGAAGTGGCTCCGTAAGAAGTATATCAAGGTTCTGAAGTGGCCTAGCCAGTCTCCAGACCTAAACCCTATAAAAAATTTGGGGGGATCTCAAACTCTGTTTCTCAGCGACAGCCCAGAAACCTGGCTGATCTGGAGAAGATCTGTGTGGAGGAATGGGCCACAATCCCTGCTGCAGTGTGTGCAAACCTGGTGAAAAACTACAGGAAACGTTTGACCTCTGTAAAGGCTACTGTACCAAATATTAACACTGATTTTCACAGGTGTTCAAATACTTATTTGCAGCAGTAACACACAAATAAATTATTAAAAAATCATACATTGTGATTTCTGGATGTTTTCTTTTAGATTATGTCTCTCACAGTGGACATGCACCTAAGATGAACATTTCAGACCCCTCCATGATTTCTAAGTGGGAGAATTTGCAAATTTGCAGGGTGTTCAAATGCTTATTTTCCTCAATGTGTGTGTGTGTGTGTGTGTTTATGTGGAATATTGACAAAAAAAGGTCTCTCACCTAAAGTGAACCTGATCAATAGACCTCTCCCGAGTGTTTCACATGTATCTCATAAATATTCACTGTAGAGTTAGTGGCTGAGTGAAAACAGAGTGTCACCTCACATTTGTTAAACTTTAGAAATAAAAACCGTGTACAATGTCTAAAAACTGTAATGAGCAGTGTGTAGCCAACAGCTCTGTTTATTCAGTTCTGAGCTCAAAAGTCTTTTTGCTAGAATAATTGAGTAAAAAGTATATCAAAAATATAGATTTATTACACTTACTGTTGTGACACTGTTGGTGCTGAGTTTGTGCTGAACAAAAGTCTAACACTTTGAAAAAAAAATTTAGATGGGTGTAATTTGTGAAAAAGTCAAGGCATGTCAGACTACATCAGAGTGTCTGAAATACCCTCAGACTCCAGAGGAAAGAACCTCCTAATGTTATATCAAGAACTTTTAAATGAAACTTTTACAAGGTTCTGGGCCCTGAGTGGCTCAGCGGGCAAAGACGCTACCACTATGATCCGAGGATCGTGAGTTCATCTATTGCATGTGAGTCCTTTATGTTCAGCAGTGTACATGAAGATTTGTGCAAACTGTTGATAAGAAACTTCTACTTAACATCTGTGGTTGAGGACATGATTTGAGTGTGGACATTTGATTTAATGATGTATACACTTGGGCAGAATTGTATATGCGGAATCCTTTTTTGGGTGTTGCCACCTTTTGTTCTCCTGTAGTAGTAAGGACTCAAAGTCTGGAAGTCCGTGCTCAGTTCACACTGGTGTCATTCATTATCTCTTGTAATTGACTGTGGAAAAACATTTAAACTAAACATTGTGTTCCTGGAGATCTACCAACCTGCACAGTTTAGCTCCAAACTTTATCTAAAACGCCTCATGCAGGTAATGACTTTGGGGCTTCTGAATATGCAGATGTGCTGGATCTGAGATCTCCAGGCACCCCTGCTGTGTAACACTGCTGTTTGTATGGAGCCTCTACAGATGTTTGCAAAGACTTAGTGATGGATATTCTTTTTTAAAAATGATTTCGTATGTGTGTGTTTCAGATGGGAAAGCGAGTAGGGACAGCTCTTCATGCACCTCTCATGGAGCTGCTGCAGAAAGATGAGTGTCTTGGCAAGAAAAGACAGAAAGTGGGTTTTCTGGCATAGGACCATCTCTCTTTTGTATTTGTTTTTTGTACTATTTTAAACCCAAAATTAAATGTCTTTTTCTTTACAATGTGGTCATTTGTTTTGATTTTGGACATCAAAACACTATTCAGATCCTTTAGCAAGTGGAAATAAAACGCTCAGTTAAATTTTTCCACTTAATGTTATGCAACCTTTTTTTCTCCTGTGATGTCCCCCAGTGCCATTGAGAAAACAAGGACAGAGTGTTTATCTTTTTGAACTGGGTGTTTGGAAGGAGAATTTATCCATTTACAGTTTCCAGTCTCCGTGTTGATTTTCAGATGTCCTCTCTGCTGAATAGAGTACAGTCCTCAGTGCACTTAGTGCTGCTTTAGAATTATATGTTTTTGTGAATTCTTTTATTTGGTTGAATGGCAGAAGAGCAGATGTCTCACCAAAACGGCTGAAAGTGGTGCTGTGGTTCTAGTGTTTTTCCAAGCAGACACAGGGTTCTTTCCAGTGGTGTCTTAATGTCTAAGCTCAGGAAATTAGTGTCTGCAGTAGAACTTCCTAAACCTTTTTAGACAAAACCGAATGTGGCGTATTCATAATTCTTCTGCTTTGACAACATTTAAAAAATGTAGTGCACAAATGTGTGACTGTTTCATTTCTATAATATGCCAGTAAGCAGAAGGTCTAAGGGGAAAGTTTGACAAAAACAACAGTGTACAGATTCACCCTTAACACAGGTGTGGTTGATGAGATCAAGATGTTTGTACTTCTTTGCTCTTGCACTAGAGCTACAATCAAATGTAGCTAAGTAATGGAGGCAAATACAGCACTGATTGGCATCATGCCTAAGTAATCACAAACTTGCCTCAAACTGCATCAAGTTATGTAAACTCTGATACTGTAGGTAGTCAAGTCAAATTTATTTATAAAGTGCTGATGTCACTGAGGTCACAAAGCAACTTTACAGGGTTAGTAATGGGGGGCAGCCATGGCCTAGTGAGAAGGATCTGGTTTTGTGACTGGAAGGTTGCTGGTTCAGTCCCCAGACAGGACATGACTGAAGTGCCCTTGAGCAAGGCAGCAAACCCCCTAACTGCTCCCTGGGTGCCGGTGGATAAGGGCTGCCCACCACTTCAGGTTCCTCCTCAAATTCTCACTGTGTGTGTGCGTTTCACCCCATGAATGGGTTAAATGCCGAGGTCAAATTCCATTGTGTGAAAAATCACATTGGCAAATTGGTTAAACTTAATAACAAAATACCAAATCCCCAGTGAGCAAGCCAAGGGTGACAGTGACAAGGGAAATATCTCTTAGAGCTGGAAGAAGAAACCCTGGGGTGAGCCAAACTCACAAGAGGGACCATCCTCCTCTGGTCAGCTTATAAGTTAATACAGTCAAACTATAAACTGTTACCTATAAACTCTTACTTATAAAATTGGACAAAATACTGGGATGGCTGCTACTGCTGTTTTTGTACGTTTTCAAACTATTCCAAAGAAAGGATACAAAATAAAGCTCACACTTATCTATAGGCCAACAGTAATTATCCACCTTATCCTACTAACTGGTGAGCCACAATGGCAATATCTTCAGGACAGTGGAGAATGGATCATGGGCGTCTCTCGGGCCTCTGTCCTGCCACGTGTCCTCTGAAGAAGCTCCAGCTCCAGGCAGCAGCTGAAGGCCTGGACTTGAGCCACTACTCCTTTAGTCCTGCTTATGACTGGATTGCTCCAATACAAACACCATCACAGCTGAGCAGCCTGTGGCTCTCTGAGTAAAAGGGAGTCACTGGCAGAGGAGGGCTGCAGGGGAAGGCTTTGACAGTGGGAGTGCTTGGATGATGAGGGCTGATTACTTAACATTTTTGAAGGCCATCTCTATTTGAAGATGCCATAAATTAAGCTGCCTTGTGTTGATGTACCAAATGACCAACATGTGCATGCTAAAGCCATTAAGCTCACTAATGTCCATTCATACAACCACTAAAATGTATTTAAAACACTTGGGTCTTTTATTAACTTTCTGCAGGTACAGTTGTGTTCTCAAAAAAAAAGCATTTTAAGCCAAAACCTTATTTCAAAACTATTGAAAATAACGTCTCAACCATCAGCAAACAGTATAATTGTCCCTAAAATGCTGGTTTCATCTCAATTTATGATTTTTTAAATTATTATTACAATGGCATTGTCATTTCATGAGTGAATGGAAGAGAAGATGAAACATTTGGATGACAAGCAAATGGTTATTGAGTGGGTGAGAGTTTGTGGATGAGCACCACGCCTCCAGGCTTTGAGGCAGGAGCAAGTTTTTATAACAGTTTTCCACTCGGAGCTGGGCAGAAGAGCATAAATCCCTCTCCCTCACAGTAAGAGCTTCATTAGCCACTCTCCACAGTTTGCTCAACCAATCTAAAAAGCATGGAGCTCAGAGTTGTGTTTCTCCTGATCGGAATGCTCCTCATCCAGGACTCAGACCAACAGAGTGCACCCAAGAAGAAACCTCCAATTAAAAAAGGTAGGAAATATATTTGTTTACTCTGAATTGCTGCAGGAATCAGAAGTTCAGATTGTTCTCAAACACCATTAATTAGCCTAATAAAAATTATACAGGCTGTCCACAAATTACCAGATCATGAATCATGGTGTCTTGCAAGGTATGATTTACTGTCTGCAGATGAGTTCCTTTCAAATAGTAGAAAAAAAGAGTGAAAAAAAACACCCTTTCTTACCTGATACAGTCATCCAGTTTCAGCGAGAACAACACTGAGGTACAGAATGTTTTTATGGGCTTCCTTCACAGCCAAGTCTACACATCCCAATTTCTTCTTTTTTAGTTTCAGATGTTCTAAGCAATACTGCCAAAGATGAGCTCCAGAAGCAGATCAATGATATAGTAGCAGAGATGAACCTGCTGAAGGAAAAACAGTCTCTACAGACAGGTGAGAACTCCAAATACTCTTTTTCTTCCTCAAGGTAGTTAGGCAATCACTACATACTTTTTGCCTTTATTCTGTAAATAAATGTTTCAAATTTCAATTGTAATATCTATATTTGTGTCCCACCTCAAACAAAACCTTGAAAATTGTGGATTTTTGTGTGTTCTCCATGCTTGAATTCAAAAGGATGGTGACGATGACGATGTGCCTTGCAAAAATATTCACCCCTCCTGGTCTTTTTACCCATTTTGTTACATTACAACATGCATTTAAATGTTTATTATTATTATCTGATTATTATCTATTTGTATGTGATGCATCTGCACAAAATAGTCTAAGTTGACAAAATGAAATTAGGAAAAAAGAAAAAAATATATAATTTGAAATAACTGAAAACACGCATATATATTTACTTCTTCTATGTTAAGAAGCTCCTAAAAGATTCTGGTGCAACCAATTACCTTTAGAAGTCATGCTTAGTGAAATGACCTCCACATGTGTGCAATCTAAGTGTTACATGATCTGTCGGTATATACACACACCTTTTCTGAAGGGCCCCACAGTCTGCAACACCATTAAGCAAAAGGTACCACTAACCAATAATCACAATGAAGACCAAGCAGATCTCCAGACAAGTCGGAGACAAAGTTGTTCAGAAGTACAAGTCCGGGTTGGATTATAAAAAAATATCAAAATCTCTGCTGATCAACCCAATCACCATCAAATCCATCATCATCAAATGGAAAGAACATGGTACCACAACAAACCTGCCAAGAGAGGGCTGCCCACCAAAGCTGTCAGAACAGGCAAGTAGGGCATTAATCAGAGAGGCAGCGCAGAGATCAAAGGTATCCCTGAAAGAGCTGCAGAGTTCCCAAGCAGAGACTTGAGTATCTGTCCCTATGACCACAATACATTGTACATTCCATAAAACTGGGCTTTTAATGGGAAATATGTAAATGTATTGTAATGACCTAGCCCTAGACCATAATTCAATTGAGAGTCTGTGGTCAGACTTGAAGATTGCTGTACATCAGCAGAAATCATCTAACTTGAAGGTGCTGGAGCAAGTTTTGCCTGGAGGAATGGGCAAAAATCCCAGTGGCAAGATGTGGTAAGCTCATAGAGACTTATCCAAATCAACTTGCAGCTGTTATTGCTGCAAAAGGTGCCTCTACTAAGTACTGACTTTAGGGGTGTGAATAATTATGCACACTAAACTTTTCTGTTAGTATCCTATTTGTTGTTTACAGACAAGAAAATCAAATTTTCAAAGTTGTAGACATGCTCTGTAAATGAAATGATGCCAACCTTCAAATAATCCATTTTAATTTCAGGTTGTGAGGTGGCAAAATATGAAAAATGCCAAGATGGGCAAATACGACCATATTTTGTTACATAAAATGATATTTCAAGCCTTTTTTGTTTTAATGTTGATCAGTTTGGTTTATAACTCATGAAAATCTGACATTACCAAAATATCTGAGTAAATTACTATTCAAACTGTATCAACATTAAAACATAAAAGGCTTGAAATGTCACTTTACATGTAATTGATATAAAATGACAGTTTAGCTCTTGGAATTAAATTAAGAACACAAACTTTCACCACATTCTAATTATTTTTTGGTGCACTAGTGCATAATTAGATGTGAGAACCGACATTGCACAAGGATTTCGGGAGGTTTTTGTAGACTACGTAATACAAAATTAAGGGCGACACTTCCCGATGAGCTTTCACACAGACATTGTGCCACTGAGGCTCACTTTTTCTCAGGTTACCAGCTACAAGCTTAAAACCAATAGTTTTAGAGCATGTGAGATTTTTCTTCCCTCCATAACAAGGCTGTGGCTAATGATGTCTGATCTGCCCCGAATTACATCATATCTTCACATTATTTACATTCCTATCGAGACACAGTGCAATAGATTTTAATCTGCAGCTGTTAGGACACTCCTCATTATACATTATGAATGTAAACACTGCTGCTACTCCTAGTATTGCTCTACTAACTGAGACATGTCCAACTCCAGTCCTGGAGGGCTGGTGTCCAGTACAGTTTGGTGATTTCTGTGCTCTGACACTACAGTTAAACCTGGTCATTACCTGCTGAGCTGAATCAGGTGTGTTTAATCAGGAAGATCAACAAATTGTGCTGGAATCTGGCCTCCAGGACAGGAGTTGAACACCCCTGTACTAACTGAACTAAACTACTTCATACTCTTAATACTCTATAAACTCTATAAAAATAATACTCATGTAAATACAGTAACTTTTATGCGCATGCCATTTTTATTACAAACCCCATTTCCCCGTTGGGACACTTGCTAAAAATGTAATAAAAACTGAAATTTTATTTAACAGTGGAACGGACAAAATTTCCACGCTTTCAATGATGAAATCTTAATTCTATTTTCTTAAATATAAGGGCTAACATTGTACACAGAGAAACAGATGGACTATATTCTGTAATTATATTCATTTCAGTAATTCAGTTCAAAAAGTGAAACTCATATATTCGTTACACACAGAGTGTCTATTTCAAGTGTTTATTTCTTTTAATGTTGATTATGGCCAATGAAAACCTAAAGGTATCTCAAAAATGTGAATATATAAAACTAATTTTATATACATAAATGTTGGCCTATAGCATGTATGTTATATGCATTTTATTTACACAGTATTTTCTTGCTGGAAAATTCAGTCCACATCTCCATAAAGCTTGTGCTTGTCAAGTTTTGAAGCATGACGTACTCTATAATGTCCTGGTAGATACTGCACTGACTTTGAACTTGATCTACTGTAACACAGTGAACCAACACTAGCACATGACATGGCTCCTCAAACCATATTTGTGTGGAAACTTCACACAAGACCTCAAGCAGTTTGGATTGTGTGTCTCTCCTCCAAACTCTAGGATCTTGATTTCCAAATGAAATGCAAAATTTACTTTCAGTGATGATTTGGGGAGCCATGTTATCTGGTTCTAGAATATAACTAATCAAAAGTTACACATTGGATGGAACGATAGACAGAACTAGACCCACATCAATGGGTTAGATGGAGCGGATTGTATGAAACCTTTTTTTTCCTGATTAAGATTATTTCAGTGATCTTTGAGTCAGTGTTGTCTGCAGAATCAGTCTAAAACCATGGCTCATGCTTACTCTTCACTTATTCCTTAGTTTGCCTAAGAGGGAAAAAGATCCAGGGGAAGTGTTTCTTGGCTGAGGTGCTGCAGAAGAGCTACCACATGGCTAGTGAAGACTGCATCGCTAAGGGTGGCACTCTGAGTGCACCCCTCAGTGGCCTGGAGAACGAGCAGCTCACTCAGTACGTGCGAGAGAGCCTTGGAACCAACACCCAGGTGTGGCTCGGAGTCAACGACATGAGCTCTGAGGGCGTGTGGGTGGACCTGACTGGCTCAGCTGTGCTCTATAAGAACTGGGACACCTCAGCCCGCTCCCCTCAGCCTGACGGAGGAACCTTGGAGAACTGCGCTGTCCTGTCAGCCTCAGCCGGAGGCAAGTGGTCAGACGACAGCTGTCGTATGGAGAGGGCGTCCATCTGCGAGTTTAAAATAGTCTGAGAGTCAATGGTTTGCAGCAATGTGCCGTTTTTCTCCCGTCCATTAGGTTATCATTCCTCAGCAGCAGCCTTGCCAGCATTGTGTAGGTTCACCAGGAGTTTAGTTGAGGTTTTGGGCAGAACCGAGATGGTCATTATGTTCTTTGTTTTGCTCACACATTTCTTTGGGTGTTTAAATTGTATGAGAACAAAATTGTATTTTATCTTTAAAGAACCAAGTCTAACCAGAATCAGGTCTCATTTAACAGAGTTACTTTGTGAATATTCATCAGTTACATCCTGCTGCATAAACATGCTGCTTTTCTCTCTTTAGCTCTTCAGCTATTAAAGCCATTCAATAAAGATGATTTCAGAACAAACCCTGACTTGTTATTTAAAAAAAAAAGACCTGATATATCCTCTCTACCAGAAATCCTGTGTGTTGCGGTTAATTTTATTGACTTCCATCTCACAAAAAAGTGACACAGCTGCTTAAATATCTAAAAATTTATTACTTAAAAAGGGTGAAATAATAATGCCAAACCTTTCAAAACCAACACATTAGAACCTCTATGTAGACAAAGGGAACATTTGTCAAAAAAAGCATTAAAACTCACAAAAGATGTACATCATGACGATCCTTTCTCTATAAAGATTTTGGAAAACAAAGCCCACCTAGGTACATGTCCACCTTGTACTTCAGTTCCTCACAGGTTCTGAATGTGTTACATGTTATTTCTGTACATAACATGTTAAAAGTTTTACATCTGAAGACAACAAAATAAAACCACTGGAACTAAAAGTTTTAAAATGTCTTTCAAATCAAACTACATATTCCTGCAGGTGTGTTTCCACTGTTCGCTCTGACCGAGTTCAGCACAGGCAGGTAAACGCTGCCTCACTCTTTATATTCATGAGCAGCAGGATGATGATCTGTGGCAGCTGTATAAGCAAACCCAGAGTTTTATTCCAAGATTCAAATTTGTCCTTTTTTCCATCTAGCGCTACATAGCCATGTCGTACTGTGCCTCAGGCTCATCAGATCCAGACCAAGAGCTGGTCTCTGGCTCTGGTGGAGGCAGTGGGTCCACAGAAGATAAGCGAATGGGGTTTGGATCACCAGGGTTCTTAAATGTATACAGTTCATTATCCACCATTCGGCGGTCCTCGAAGGTCATGCTTACCACAGGGCTCAAAGGTCTGGAGGGGATAAAAGTGTCAGATGGAGCCAAGAAAGGGCGGTAAGCATCCTTCTCAAGTCCGTCCCCTCCATCTAGCTCATATCCAGTCTCTTTCTTTGTCGTGTCCATGGGGCCAGTGAACGTGCGATATGCGCCCACCTGATGGCCATTGAAATTGCCAGGCTCTCTGTCAGCGTGTCCATCCGCTTCTAAAAGGTTACCATACACCATTGTGTCATCAATAGTGGCATAAACATGGGAGTCATTCTCAGCTCTGTTTTTGGAGGGATAGAAGCTGGCATCACCAGGGAGGGAGACAGGCCCTTTTGGAATGTAGATGGAGGATCTTTTGGCCTGCCGCTTCTTTTTCCTGTTGGTAAGAAGATTTTGCAGTGGTCTTGTGTAAGAAAGTGGTTCTCATTAGGAAATGACCTGTAGTTTAGTATTTTTATGGTTTTGGACAGTTAAGTTCAATTCAGAAAAGGCTTAATTAGCAGCTGATAACATGACAGAAAAAAGAAAACACTAAAGCAACAGGCAAAGCAGGGGGTACTCCAGGACAACATTGAAAAAACAAGGCTATAAGCAATTCTACACCTACATTCACTCTATGCCAGTGGCAGTTCCTGATATGGGCAGTCGCCCAGGGCAGCACAACCAGCAGGCCACGAATCCCGTGAGGTTGCGTGAAGCACCTTTGGGATGGTTGCCAAGAGACGGTGGAGTTAAGCTAGGTTTAAACATGCATCGCAGCTTGCACATGCAAAAAATGACAATCACAGTGGCTTTGCCCATGCGCATTGGCATGAGGTCGTGCACCTCTTGATTTTTGTAACTTTGCGCACACCGGGTTTCAGCAGAATGGACAAATTTGAAAGAGCTCTTGAATACTCTTGTGATACATTTTTTGAGAGATCATAAAGATACATAGATGCTTCAAAATGAATGTAAGGAGATCACAGCTTTCATGGGGAAGAAAAAGACTGTAAAAAGGCACATGCCAGGGAGGTTGTTCGCCAAGGGCACCAAACAGGCTAGGACCACCCCTGTTCTATGGGATCTACAAAAATACTCTTGGGAGGCTACTTTTTCTCTGCACATTTAATGGTCCGGCAGTTCTTGGTAAAGCCCATCAAATTATACTTGACACTACATTTACTTTTTTGTTGTTGAAAATAAAATGGCAACCAAAATCCACAGGACTTACCTTACAACCACACAGACTACAGCAAGAATGATGATCATGACTGCCAGCAATGCTCCAACTACAGCCAAAATAATGCCCAGAATTTTCCCTACAAGAAAAAAAATTTTGTATTAGAAGAACCAACTCAATCACCGCAGTGCTTACACACAGAAAATTGACTCTGCCTTTATCCCAACACACACATGAGCAGTAAGAACACAAGTGCCCAGATGCCAGGCAGCCACACGCGGTACCCAGGGAGCAGTTGGTGGTTAGGTGTATTGCTCACGTGCACTTCAGCCTTGTCTTAAATTGTTAGGGGATCAGACCGGTGACCCTTTGGTCCCAAGCCTGTTTCTCTAATGTTTAGGTCACGGCTGCCCCCAAATTAGTATGAACACAAGGGTATATCAACAATATTTATGAAAACATCAAATTTTCCTTAAAAATGAAATATTCCTCAGAATTAAATCTCTTCCTGGACAGTTTGCCGATTCCTCTGCTCAGACACATTCTTTAAACCTGGAAGCTGACCAATTATTTGAACCTGGTGTGTTGACCAGGGAAACCTTTAGACTGTACAGGCCCTCCAGGACTGGATCTGAAGATCCTTAATCTTAAACCATAAACATTCAAAAGGTGGGTTCTTACGTGTCTTCTTCTGTAGGGAAATCTTGCTGAGAACAGCAAAGTGTTTACTCTGAGGGTTACAGTTGGACATGTTGAGATAGAAACTACTTCCAACGTTGAATTTGTCAACGGTCTCATCCTCCCTGAAGCCCTCCTCCCTGTGTGCACCCCTCTCCTGAATGTCCACTCTGGTGTGGCCAAGGGCACAGTTGGGTTGGGAGACGTTTATGAATAACAACTCTGCACTGTATTCTTCTGGAATGGTTACGATCCATGACACGGTGGACTCGGACTTCATTGCTCCCGGCCAATTTGGTGTTGCAAGGAGAACAGGGCTTGAAACTTGTGGTGACATAGTATAGATCAGTTTGTCTGTGAGGAAAAAAAGGACAAAGCAGAAGAAAACCACAATTAAGCTAAACATTAATCAGTAACCTAATTAGCAATGTTAGCAAGGAAATTTATGTTTACCATCCATCTGGGAGCCAAAGGAGACATTGAACAAAGGGCCCGCTCCTCGACTCATGTCCTTAGACCCATCTATCATAGCAGTGATGGTGATGTTTGAGGAGATCTGGACCCTCTGGATGGCCCCTTTGCTGCCAGTGGTGCAGAAAGTACCAATACTTGATCCATCAGCCTCAGAGACGATCAAAGAGATAGAACTAGGACACTCTTGCCCCGGCAAAGACTGCTGCAAGTTGCCTTGAGGTGAATTGAGCTCCACAGAGCCCTGCTCAGGAACCTGCACGTCCCAGTTGAAATTATGAAGAGGAGTAGGCAGACAAGTATCCAGAGGGGGGATGGTGAGGAGATTACTGGTCACTGAACATGAAGACAAATTCTGACAATCTGAAAAAGATGGTGGCTGGATGAGTCCGACAAAAGAAATAGTCACTGGATCACTTAAATGATACCTGCATGCTACTGATGCTACTGCTACTACTCAGATGAATTTTAGGAGCTTTGTACTTGAGCAGTACTGGTCAACACTCGGTGTGTGCAACATATATCGTTCACAGTAATATCTTAATTGCCGTTTTAAAGTGCAAGCAGACATCTTGTATGTCAGTGGGTGAAAACCAAACAAAGTCCAGTATCTCACAGCCTAATAAGATGTACTGGCAGGACATGCAGTCTGCTAGTGTGTACGTTAAGCTAATGTTAGCATAGCTGCCTGCAAATAGCCTACATAACTGAAAGCAAACATGAGTCAACAAGCTGTGGCAGGAAATAAGATTCAGGCACCACCAGCCTGCCAATCTACAGCGATTTATCCATTACATCATCTTCACCCACATAGAGATGTTTAGGTTTTGAAAAGATACAACAAATTGTTAGAAATCGGTTACTGTTAAAGACAACTCAACAAATAACTTCTGAGCATCTGTAGACTAACCAGTGCATAGACTATGAACAATAATAAACGTTTGGGGAGTGAGCAGTTCACAACAGGCCTAAAACAGCCAAGATACCAACACACACTCAACAAACTTCAGCAGAATCATTCTGCAATAAAGCGCCTTAGAACAACAGATAACGACACACACACACACACAGAGAGGCTTTTAGACTTAACACTTTAGAATACATAGGATTCATGATGGTGCTGGTGAGAAATTGGGGTGATATTCTGAAATGCAGTTTAAATGAAACAGAACTTAAGATTCTTTTAAAAATCCAAAAAGAAGTGTTACTAAGCAATGCTCTTATCTTAAAATGACAATATAATAAACATCACATTAAACAGAATTATAATATAATGTCCATACTAAATTACAGTATAAAAGTAAAAAAATAATAAGACTGAATATACACAATTAAATATATATATGTCATTATTACATACCTGCACACTTTTCAGTTGACTCACAATATATGCATGTTTTTCCTCTCTATATTACATGTTGCATGTTGCATAAAATACCGTTTGGTCTCAATAATACTTGCACAGACTACTTCATATATTTTTGTATTTTAACTTGATCTCAGGTAACTTCAGGTATAAGTACATAAATTTTACTTAAACATGTTGCTTCCTTTAATATCATTAGTCAGAAACAGTTAATGTCCCATTAAAAAGAGTCTGCTAGTGTAACTAAATTGAATGACAAAATATTGTCTACATATCAACAAAACTCCAGGAATTACTGAGATAGTTTGTGTCAATATCACACACACCACTAGTTAACACCAGACATTCAACCACTTTCCATTTTCTGGACGAATAAGCATCATGCTAACTGGAAACAAACTTTCATTATTAGACATTAATGAAAGCTGAAGCGAAATTTAAAAAATTTATGCCTCAGTGCTTGTCCACATTTATCTAAGCCGGTACTACATCACTCATTAATTCAGCCTCCCAGCCAATCACGAGCTACTACTCAACTTTAAAAGGAAATTGCAGTCGCTGATGCATCGCCATCATCCTCATTCCTCCCCACAACCACCAGTTTGATCCCTATCCTGTTGTCCAGGGGGTGGCTCCGCCTTTGCCATCCATCTGCTCTAGACTTGGGCTGACCATAATAATTAACCTCTCTACCAATATCCTCTTCAGAGTTTTTACTATTGTGTGGTTCGGTATCCCATTAAAAGCAAAAAGAAGTGCTAATGGTTACCTATAGTCTTGGTGGCTGTGAGAAGGAGCTCATTACTAGGGCAGTCAAGGAAAGACAGGAGAACTTGGGAGCCTGGAGGCACAGAGATCATCTCCTGCACCACCGAGTCCATACGGAGCTCACATAGAGAGCCAGGGTTTCTTTTCTCTATTTGAAGATTCAGGCTTTGATCATTTTGGAGGTTTACTGTGCAGTTATCTGCCCAAGAAAAAAAAAGCAAAGCACCATTAAAAAAAACTTGTACAGCACAGAATTTTAAATATCCACACAATTAAATAACATCTGTAATAAAGATGCACTGTATTTACTATATTTCACATTTTAATAATGTGACAAGGCTCATATAAATCAAAGTAACTGAAGAACAAAAAATGCTTACATGGAAATCCACTCCTGAACACAGAGACCCTGTAGATGAGAAAAAGGGTCGGATTCTTCTTCACGGCATCACAGTTCATCAGAGACAGACTGAAGTTGCCCTGGTAATTGCTTGGTTGGTCATCCGTTAGAGATTTTTCAACTGGAGCTTTGTTGTCCTGCTCGTATGTCACTGTGACGTCTTTGCTTTGACACTGCGGTTCTGTGCGTTCCATGAAAAGAACAGAGAAGTTGTGCAAGGGCGGTACAATAAAGTTCCACCTCATTGTAAAATCACTAGGGATGCCACTGGCACTGAAGAAATCTGTGTCCGATTGTCCACGAGGCAGACTAGCATCCATTATGTATGCCGCTGAACCTAAGGAAAGGAAATGAAAATAAAAACACTTCATCTGCAAGCTATACTGGATTAGAAGAACTTTAGATTTTTTAATTGCTTTGTTCTTTCTTATGAGAAACCAATGGGTTGTGATTATTTTGTATAAAAGGCACAAACATGGTACAAAACTCAATCTTTTTATCTAGAACATCACTAAAAATATAACACTTAAAGGTCCTATAAAGGTCATTATGCTTAAGACAAAACTTTGATTTGTACTAGCTCAAGCTAAATTTGTTAGGTCACCCTTTGTCCATCTGTTATCCAGTACATCTGATACTGTAATTCCACCTCTAGCACTACAGAAATACAAACTGATGATAAGCTCCCTAGACAAATAAAAAATACCTCGTGTGTGTTTAAGGTGGTAGTAACCTCATTCTCCTGCAGATGCATAGCATTGCACAAGGATAATCAGGCTATAAATATCTGCAGGGTGTGATGGGATTCATAGATTGAGAAGAGGTGGTACAGTGAAGTGAATGTCTCATTTGATGTGTGGAAATGGGTCTCAAAGTAAATGTCTACATTCCTGCAGGACCCATTACAATATCATGTGGTGCGGGACTAAACTTAATCGTCATTGGCGGGAGCGGGACCACATACACATGTAGAAAAATCCCGCAAATAAATAGTCTAGAAAATGATAATCATGCAGTGATTAACCGGCATAATGAACTTAAACAGCTAATTAATCAATAAAGTAATAAGCTAATTTAAAATATTGGCAAAGCAACTGATCACCTGAACATTAATGGAGATGGAAATTGACTTCCATTTGCTTGCTGTGATAAATGTCAGAAAGTGTTGGTGTACAATAGCCACAAAACAGGTATCTCTGGTTTAAACAGTCATATGTGCACAGTTCTGAAGGGGCAAACAGTACTACAAAAGATTCTTGATTTGGCTGCAATCAATGCTCAAATCCTGATCAATGCATTCAGCACCAAGAATAACTCAAGAACTGTCATTCTAAAACGACCTTCATGAGGATGAGAGTCGTGCGACTGGCACACTGTTGCATTGAAAAAAAGGAAGCAGTTCCAAGTTAATAGTCAATGAAATAAAAACCCCTCAAGATATTAGTCACAAATATCATAAAGTGCAGAGTGGAGAGACAGGCAGACACACACTCATACTGAGGGGGCAATTTCAGCATCTCCGGTTCACCTGACAGCATGTGTTTGTGGGAGGAAACGGAACAGCGCTGTCCACTGCCTTCTGTGCTGCCCTAATAATTATTTAATATAATCTAAATAACATTTAGCTGTTTTAATAAATGCATAAGTACATTTCAAATACTTTATATAATTAATCCAATTAATGTTGTAACTGCGGACGGGAGTGGCAGAAATGTATATGAAGTGGGCGGGGCAAAAAGTGCTGATTTTTGGCGATAGCGGGAGGAAAACAAGCAGGTTTTAAAAAAATCTGTGCCGCACAAACCTCTATCTCAAAGCACATGGTACTGATCAATAAAAAGAAGTGATGGGATTTGGGCACCAAAGGCCACAGTGTGAAGGAAGTAGCAGAATTTAGCTATTGGTCAATATGGGTCTACCAGATGATTCAAAAAGCAGAACAGGAAATTCTCCTCAAAATTTGAGCCAACAGCATACAAGGCCAAAGGCCTCATGTGACACTCAGAACCCTAAAGTTAAATGGTATGCAGTTCCTTGTCAGACGTTCTTTCAGAAATTGGTTGTGAAGGACCTGCATTGACCTCTACAAGCAATTCTTGCCTGAAAGCAAAACAATTTTCATTCACAAGCTGTGAAACCCGCACAGTGCCTGTCCCACAGTTTAGTCTTTCAGCCTCAATTCTGAGAATCTCCTGTAGATCAACAGTCATCCTTGTGCAACACCATCTGCAGGAGCCTGATGTTATTACCACCTTAAACACCTGGTAACTTTTTTTGTCCAGGGAGCTTATGTGAAATGGAGGATCAGATATCGGTGGCTTAACTACGACCGTATTTGCCTCAGTGCACACAAAACAGTAATGCGCCCCTTTACAAGCATTTCATCAACAACAACAAAAGATTTATTTGGATCGTTATCACATCTCAACCAATTTGGCTGTAACTGCATTAACTGCTAATAGTTATATTTGCACAGGTACTCACGAGTCTCAGGTGTAAAACTGCATTAATAGCAATATAATGCGGGCTATGGGTCATGATGCTGGTAGTTATGCCAGTGACAGAAAGTACAGAGTACTATGGTTGGTAAAATTATCATTTTTCAAAGAAAAACACAATATCACCATTTCTCACTAACTAAACTAGTGCCTGTGGAAGAGTGAACACTAAATATAACTTCCTTTTCTTACCACCACTAGTCTGTGAGTAAATGAAGTCAGATGAGGTCAGAGGGTTGTCTTTGGGCACCTCCAGAGTCAGACGTCCTCTATAAAGAACCTGCAAGCGACTGATGACACCACTTCGACAGAACTTGCCGATGTTGACAGTTCCCGCTCGCAAGTACATTACGATGGTGTAGGTGTGGTTGTCAGGGCAGTGATCTGATGATGGAATCTGTCTCATTCCTGGTGCTGGGAATTCTAGCTGGAAAGCCTTTGTAGATGGCACTTTCAAGTCCCATGTAAAGGTCCTGTTGAAGTCTGGGAAGAAGGAACCCTCTGGATGTATGGTACTATAGTTACAGGTCTTTGAGCAATCTGGGACAAAAAAAAGACAGTTGAAGAGTACAGAGGGTTTTTTTGTTAGACTGATATGCTGGTCAACCAGATAGAACATGTTCGGTAACCAGCTAAACCAGCACTAAAACAATTTGAACTTGTACTTTATATTACCTCTGTTATCGTTTTGTAAATGGCTTATGTTATTACCAAACAGATTAATGAGGAAACAATGATTAACAAAATGAGAAAGTGCCTGTACTTCCAAGTGTCCATGTGAGTCCAGAACTTCCCTTTTATTTCATTCTGACCTTCCGGTTACAAGACCAGATCCCTAACCACCACTTTAATTAAACCTGCAGGTTAAGCTGGTTAAAAGATACTTTGCCAATGTATTTTGACCAAAACAACCTGTTTAGGTATTAACTGAGTTACATTAATGCTGCAGCTCCAGTTCTTCAGAGGCAAAATCTGGATGCCAAACAAGTCTTGGCTGATCAGCTACATCGGAGGTAAGTAGACAATTGTGTCAATATGATTTATATAAATGCTTCCCCTCATTCACATCCTATATAAAAGGTGACCCATATGATCAAAAACATCCTGCTCAGCATACAGATGCTATGACATTTAAAATTTGTCTCAAAATGACCACAAAATGGACTGATAAACAAAAAGAGCAAAGCTCTTTGTTGCCGTTTACCAAGATCCCTGTTGACCTCAACAGTGAAGATATCCTGTGGGTTGGGGCAGCTGAAGTCCACTTTAGTGGTCTGAGGTTCACTGAGGGTCTGCTCTGAACCACAGGTCCGGGAAGTGCCCTCACCTACACACACGTTACAGTCAGGACCCCCTTGTTTTCTGATCACCACCCTGGTGTCAGGGTCAGGGATCATAGTCACTGTACGACCCTCTAGGGGAGAGAAATACATATTAGCATTTCTTTGACTGAAAGGATTAGCTGCATCTTCTTTGTTGGTCCCTACTAGCTAGAACATCATCTTGGCAATGATAGTAATTGTGACTAGAATTGTCCTCCAAATGATCAAGAGGCACATTTTTTATTGATTTTTCATATTTTGACATTGAATTATGTACTCTATCTGGAGTGAAACAAAAATAGATGAGATTCACACCATTTTAAGCATCATTTTTGTGTAAACTTGTATGATGAAGATGACGGAGTGGTACATACTTTTCTGGAGGGGTTTTGGCACTACTGTGAACAGGCTGTGATCCAGCTTCTCTTGCTCAGAGACTTGTAGAGTCACAGTGGCATGGTTAGGGAGTTCTACATGAGCTACAGAACCATTCCTACAGTATGTCTGAGTCTGGGTAACACCATCAGGTCCAGTTGTGTTCATAGAGTAACTGTATCCATCTTCACAGTTTTCCCCTTCCGCCACTTTCTTCAGACTAGGTCCATTAAACTGTACAACCAAAGTCGTGTCGTCAGGAGCCCTCAGCTCCCAAACAAACTTTCTGCTGAATCCAGAGAGGAAGGAAGCTGCCACGTTGCCTTGGTTAGGAGTGCAAGCAGATTTGGTACATTCTGGAAACAATATGCCGCAGCAGATTAGTGATTATATTGACATGAACATGAGTTAAATGTGCTGACATTCACAGAAATTTCTAGAAAATGGGCCAAATCATGCAATTAAAAAAAATTGCAATATTCGTGGAACCTCGATTTTCATCATTAATCCATTCTAAAGTGTCTGATGATACACAAAATGAACAATAATTGAAGCAATATTTCCCATAAGAAATAATGGTAATCCAATTTCTCTGTTCCACACACTCTATTAACAAAAATACATTTTATAATGAAGAACTATAGTTTTACATGAGAAATACAAAAGACTAATGAAATGGATAAATGAACATTTCCCATCACTCTTACAGGTTTACGCTCCTTTTAGAACGTTTTTAAAATTGTGCCAGTGGATGCTTTGTTTTCGCTAAATTAGCAGCAAGTCACACTGAGGAAAACCGGGCAAATGAACGATAACTGGGACAAAATTTCTTGGAAAAGTCGACAATAACAGAATTGTACGATAACCAGGGCAAACAATAACGGAGGTTCCACTGTATATTCAACTGTATGGTTCAATCTTTTTGAAGATTTTGAGCATACTGGAGCACACACTTCTTTTGCTCTTGGGTAAGCAGAGGTGTATGTCTTGGCGTCTGAGCTTGGAGACCTTCAGAGCTTAGTGTGCAACTTACTGTTCCAAAAAATCTTGCGGCAGGTCTTTTGCATGTTCAGGTAGTGCATCCAGTGTTCTTTTAACTTTGAACTGGCAAACTATGCTTCTGTATCTCTAGAAACGTTAAATCTCTTTGCTATCTTTTTGTATAATTTCCCTTGTTTGTACAAGACAAAGATGTTCTTGGACAATCCTCTTAACTTGACCCCTAGCCAGTCCAGGTCCTTGATGTGTTTTATCTCAAGTACACCTGATGCAAGTAATGAAGCCTTTGATTGGTTGCTTTAAGTGTGCTTGAGAGAACACCTGAATTGCAAATGTGTGCTTTTCAGAGGGATCTGAAACTGCAGTAGTCATTAAAAAGTTAGAGAAATCACTTGTTATATTAGCCATATTGATCCACTTAAATTGTTCTTGTTTAATTGATTTATTTTTAAAAGTTTGTACATTTTGCTAATAAACATAATTTGCTATGCGAGTTGAATTACAGAGTGTAACTGTAATTGGCTGGGAGGTACACTTCGTCCATCACTGCCTTCTGTGTCAAATAAGCACCACAACTATACAGCCTTCTACCATCTTCACAATATTGCTCACCTAAATCATAATCCTAGTCTCTACGATGCGGAGATTTGTACCCATTACTTTAGAACCTCCTCTCTTTTGCATTTTCTCCACTTTTTAAATTGGTCTCTCTTTGACAATCCTAAGCAAACTTCAGAAATGTTCAACTCAGCCATCAGACTGCTCACTGAATACTACCACTGACTTTCATTTGCTCTCTAGGTACAAGTTTAAGTACTTACTAACACCTAATGTGCTACATGGCATGGTTTCTTCCCAATCAGCAGAAATCCTTCAACCTTACATCACATTCCATGCTCTTGTGTCCTCAAATATTTGATTTGTTCTCCACACCTTAAATCAGACTATCCTTCATAGGTGGCAGATCATTCAGTGCAGTTGCTCCAAAATTCTGTAATGCTCTTCCAAAACAAATCGGTGCCTGAAGCAGCTCCTCTTCTTTCAAAACCCAAGTAAATGCACCCCTTCATGCAAAACGATAAGTCAGTTTTTCCCAACTATGGTCCTGGAGCACCCATTGTTCAGCAAGATCTTGATTATTAAGTATTAAAGTAGGACAACCCCAATATGTGCAGAGCAGGAGCCAATCTGGGGAACCTGCTATAAGTCATACATGATTATTGCAAATGTTGCCACATTTTACCATATCACACACATCTGTATTGTAAATAGGGCTGCCATGATTAGTCGACTAGTCACGATTATGTCGACTATTAAAATAGTCGACGACTAATTTAATAGTTGATGCGTCGTTTGTTTGTTTTTTAACTTTCTTTTTCTCTCCAAACTGCTGTGGCTGCCTTTCTGTCCTTGACGCACATGCGCAGTAGTGGTAACCGGGGTAGGCCGTGGATGACGTCACAGGACGTTATACAGACAGGCTCTGCTATCATGGCTACCCGGCAACGGAGCTCAAAAGAGTGGGATAATTTTAAGAAAATGAAAGAGAAACGTGTGCAGAACTTGCCTTCCACGGCAGCACAACTGCGATGCACAAGCACCTGAAAAAGAAGCCTGTTGTGGCTGATTGTGACAATGATGAAGAGGGACCGTCATCTCGGTAAGCTAAATTGCTAGTTAGCTGCTAAAATTAGCGTAAACAGAGAGTTAACTTGCTGCTTACTCATATTTATAGCTGTAAAAGTTAACATTAGCGATGACGATTTGATTCATTAGCCTTAGCACATTCATGTGTTTTCTGTAACGTTATAACAGTGATGTGTTTGAATAGCAATGCTAATGTTTTCTAATGTTACGTTTCAGTGCTACGTTTACACTTTATGCTAAACAGTTTAATAATTGTTTGTTGCAACAAGCTGCATATTTCATTAAAGGTTTAATGAACTATTATCTTAATTGTTTTTATTTTTGGTTAGCATAGAGCTGAAATCTAATGACGGTTATATAATAGCAGCTGCATTCTAGTGCGATAAGCTGTATGTTTTATACTCAATTAGCGTATGATCCGATGAGTCAACTAATCTTAAAAAATAACCGGTGATAAGTCGACTATAAAAATTATCGTTTGTGGCAGGCCTAATTGTAAATCTAAAAAAGCATCATTTCTCACCAATTTTGCTCTCAGTCAGGACAAAGATGGACTTCTGGGGTTCTGAGCATCTAAAAAAGACTGTGACATCTTTGCTGGGCCCAATCTTCATGGAAGTATAGCAGTCAGCATTATAATCATCGATGACATCACACACACTACACTGGTCCAGTTCTACAGTGTCAGAAAGAATCTACGAGTCTTGGGGTCTTCAGGTAGAAACAGGAC